>CAUYQG010067059.1:0-186322 GCA_963574415.1 Tarsius wallacei | reverse complement strand
TGAATAATGCTTCAATAAACATACACATGCAGATAACTTTCACATAGAGTGATCTGAATTTCTCTGGGCATATTCCCAGTAGGGGGATTGTGGAGCCGTATAGAAGGTTGATTTTTAGATCTTTTAGGAATCGCCAAACTTACTTTTGTCTTAAAGACCTTTAACACACAAATGTGAAAGGGAGTCGGTTGACTCCAAAGCAGAGTTATGTTTCCTAATAAGGTTGGATTTGGAAGGAACTTCAAAGGTTTTCAAGTCACACCTCTTGTCTACCACGTGGAAAATTAAATAGAGTCCCAGACAGGACTAACTCCCATATTGCATTAGTGACTGAGCTGAATTAAAATACCAGGCTTGTTCATTGGTTCATGGTTTGTCCATTGGTTTGCTTGCTGTTTCTTTCTTTTTCGTGAGGTTTGCCTCATCCATGAACTATATTGGAAAGAGCACTGTTTTTGGATCTTGCTAGCTGCAGGCCTCACTGGTTGTGTCCTGAAGTGACTTAAGGTGCTCTCTGGAGTCGACCACCCAGTACTGACTCCCCCGTTAGGACCTATGGGGTGGTGAGTTGGTTGAGTTTCGCGTTCCAGCTGTCGAAGTAAGGATAGTACGGTACCTATCTGATGGGTCCGTAGCAAGGACTGAACTGATAGATGTGTGGAAAGTTTGTAGCATTTGTCATGGCACATACACGTTTAATAAATATTACCCTGTTATTATCTGTGCGGGCCACATCTGGATGTGTTACTGAATTCCTACTAACTTTCAAATTCACATTTACAAAGTGGGGATAATCGTGCGTACTTTGCAAGGCCATTGAGAAGATTGAGCGAAAAAAATGTCATGGACCTGGAACAGAGTGGGCATAAATCGTCAATCCATACTGGTCTCCTCCCTCCTGCCTTGGGACAGACTGTCATGCCTGGACAACCTGCCTCAATCCAAATTCTCCCACAGTGCATGTCTACAATTCCTTGGCCCCCACTCACGGCCAACCATGCCTCAGAATCCTGCCCCTGGTCGCTCATTTCGTAATATATTCTATTTTTTAAAAACAGAAACTTTTATGAAAAAAAGTAAAAACACAGGATGGGCTCGGTGGCTCAGCCTGTAATCCTAGTGCATTGGGAAGCCGAGGTGAGTGGATTGCCTGAGCCTGTGGGTTCGAGACCCGCCTGGGCAACTTGGCGAGACCTCATCTCTACAATAAATCAAAAAATTAGCCGGACGTGGTGGCGCGCACCTGTAGTTCCAGCTACTTGGAAGGCTGAGGTGGAAGGATCGCCGGGGCCCAGCAGGTCGAGGCTGCGATGGCCGGGAACGTGCCACTGCACTCCAGACTAGGTGACAGAATGAGACTCCAACTAAAAATAAATAAATAAATAAATAAATAATTTTAAAAAGTAAAAACACAAAAGGCATATATTAAAAATATTTTCCTCAAGTTTTATGTGCTTAGAATCACATGCTATGGATATTTTTGCGCTATTTCCCCTGATTAATTCTACATATTTTTACACAGGTAAATTTATCCAAAGAGAAAGCAACATTGCACCCTTTCATTTATTGGGGGGGGGGGTGGAATGGGGCTGAAAGTAATTTTCCATTATCTGAATTTTGTTTAACATTTATAATGGCTGTATAATAGTTCTTTGGGGAAGGGGTGTATATATACATTCAACTATTCTTGAATGGAAGATTCTTAACATACATCCATACAAAAATTTATTTACATGTATATTTATATCTGTATGTTTAGCTATTGTCAATGAACAACTCCGTGTTGAGCACACCTTCATTCGTTTAACTTGGGGAGTCTCTATGCACTTGCTGATAGACTTACCTGATGTTGAGTTATTTTCTTCTACCTTGGATTTCTGGATATCATACGTTTCCTCTCTGAGTCTAGCCCTTTGATTTTCTGGAATTCATTGATATTGGGTAGCGGCCTCTTGCTTGACCTCTTGGGGCACCTTGTTCTTTCTCCTGAGAACTGTGTCTCTCACTGGAGAGATCTGGTCTGGGCTCCTGTCCCATCTCCGCTTGACTGATCCCATTAGAGTTAATGTCACTATTTTCAATTTGTCAAAACAAAAAACAAAAACAAAAACCGGCTCTATTCTACCAAGCTGCTTTTTCGAAGGCCTTTTGCATTACACCATTTCTTCCTTTTGATTTTTAAATGGAAAATATCAGATATTCCAGGAGACCTAACATGGCACAATTTGGTATTCGGTGCTTTAGCTGCCGAGCAAATATTCAGAATTCTAAGTCTAGGTGCAGCAGTGTGAGCTTTGAGCTTCGGCTGAACTGAGTTCCAGTCTCAGCTCTTCCGCGTCCTCAGTGTGTGAAGGATGAGAAGGTGATTGAATCTCTTTGAGCTTCAGTTTCCTATCTAAAAACGGGAGATGGCAACGCTTAACTGGAAGAGTAGCTGTGAGGGCTTCTGATGCTTGGGTTTCTGTTGGTCACTGAGCATTACTATAACAAATCCAGCCTCACGGACAATTGTAACATTGGCCATCGGTATTAGAAAATTATGACCGAATCCTCACTGTTGGTGTGAATGTAGTAGTCAAGAGAGTGAGCCCCGGTGAGCCTCAGTTTCTCTCTTTGAAAAAATAGAACCACACATATTTATTCCTTGGGGCTGTTCCATCCAAAGAGATAATGCATTTAAAGTGCCTGGCATATGCCAGGAACTCAATAAATATTCATCTCATCTCACCCTACTTCTCCTCTCTAATGCCATCTTGGATTTCATCACAAGGCGTCTGACCAGGCAAAGAAGGTCACGGAGGAGCCACGGGCAGTGTGAAGCTGCACCTCTCCAGACATTTTTTTTTAAATGATTGAAAGTTAAACTGGGCCAGGAGTCTGGTGACGTTTGGGTGAGAGACAGAGTTAAATTAAGGTTTAATCTTAGCCCTTTCCATGTGTTAGCAGGCTGTGCAGAGCGAAGGGTTTGAAAGAGATTCAATGCTGAATTTTCTCACTAATCTGACGAGAAGAGACAGACATGGAAAGAAAGAACTCGAGAGAGAGAGAGAGAGAGAGAGAGAAAAGCAGAGTTCAGATGGCTAATTTTCTAGCCAGCAGCTACTGGAACATTTCCATTAGGAGATATGAAAAGAGACAAAGAGACGTAATAACTGAAGATGGTTTTTTTGGCCAGAAAAAAAAAGTTATCATTCTGCCGGGGTGGAGGGCAAGGGGGCTAGAGCATGGCTGAAGTCGGTGCTCGGGGGACATATTTCATTTTAATGTAATCACTTTGGTACCTCTCTATCTGCACATTCAATTAGCATCGGACAGAAAAATAAAAGTGTCTCCTCCCACATCAGCCTGCTTCCCAAGCTCAGGGGACAGAACTGGGGAAATGCAGTGACCTTACATGGCCCTCCTCAGAGAGCACGTCCTGCCTCTAAGTTGGCCTCCAATGTTACAGAAAATGAATATATTAATTTTTTTTTGCCATTTCTGATTCCTTCAGGAAAGACAAGGTTTCAGAGTTGTTTTAAATAAAAGCCATTGAGTGATTTTCTTTTCCATGGGCTTTCCCTCATCCCCCCAAGCCATAAGAATCAACCCTTCATGTCTGCTCCTTTACTGTGGTCTTCTCAGATGCGTTTTGCTGACTGACCACGTGTTGAGCTAGAACAGGGTCTATATGTCTCTCCATTGTCTCCAAGGCATGGAGATGGGCAGTGGCAAGGTGGGCTTTGGGTGTTGTATCCAAGGACCAAGGCCATGAGCTGCAAGCCTCCTCCGGTCTTGCCTTCCTTGATGGTTCTCTCACAGAATTCCAGTTCTCCAGCCAATCCAATGAAATGCATTTGGTTTTCTGTTTCTTTTTTTATTTTATTTTATTTTACTAGAGTTGGAGTCTCACTATGTCACCCAGACTGGATTGCAGTGGCACACTCCTGGCCACCGCAGCCTCGACCTGCTGGACTCCGGCGACCCTTCTGCCTTAGCCTTCCGAGTAGCCGAAACTACAGGTGTGCGCTACCACACCTGGCTAATTTTTGATTTATTGTAGAGATGAGGTCTCATCAAGTTGCCTGGGTGGGTCTCGAACCCATGAGCTCAAGCAATTCACTCGCCTCAGTCTCCAAAAGTGCTGGGATTACAGGCCGAGCCACCGAGCCCAGCCAGCTTTCTGTTTCTTGCTTCACATTGTCAGCAGCCAAGGGGCCCTTCACACTTGACTTTTGAAATTCTATTACATTTCCATTAAATTCAATTCTCCAGGCTTCCCTATCCCAACTCCCCTGAAAAAAAGCCCTAGTCACCCCACATTTGCACACACTTCAGTGAGTTAAATTCAGACGCATTCATTCATATCTGTCATATTGATGGAGGATTCTTCCAAGATGGCTGCAATATTTCTAGTAATGTGAATTCTTCCAAAGCTTTGGCCCTTCCCATCAAGAGGTAGTTTTTGTGCCCCTTCCCTGGAATGTGGGAAGCATTTGTGACTGCTGCCTTGACCAATGGAGGGTGGAAGAGACCCTGCAAGACCTCTAAGGCTAGAGTGAAAGGAATAGAACTCTTGCCCGGCTCTTTTCTTGAGATGTCTTCCTTAGAACCTCCATGATGTGAGGAAGCCCAGGCCACCCAGGGGACTGTGGAGGCGATCCCATGGTCAACAGCTTGCTGTCAATATCAAGTACCAGACATATGAATGAATGAAACTTCAGATGGTTCCAGGAACTGAGCCATTCCTCACTCAAGTGCTCCAGTTAGGCCTCGGACATCTTGAAACAGAGACAACCATCTCTACTTTGCCTTGTTCGTGTTGCTGGTACACAGAATCTGTGAGTCCAGTGCTTGTCGGAGTCAAACAAAAAAAAAATGAACACTGTTCATTCATTCATCTGGCCATCTACTCATCCATCCACCAAAGACACATTCACTGATATCCCTCTGCGTGTCATAGACTATCAGCTTGGGGTGGGGTGCAGAGACAAGGACATGAAATCTCAAGGAACCTACAGATATGTCACTCATTCTACTGTGTACCCATCAATCCCCAATGACCCTCCAGCACCTCCACTAATACCCCAGTTTAGACTTTTACAGTCATTCAGCGATGCATTTGTTCCAGCTTTGTCATCCCAACTAGACTCCTTTAGAATAAGGAACCAACTCTGTTTTCCCCCTGGTGCACAGCACAGTTCTATAAACTTAATAGATGTTTGCTATAGATTTGTTGATTTAAAAAAATCAATTCATCTACTGGTATAGGTTTTCAAGAAAATAGACTAATTACATTTTGGAAAAGTACTTTAATAAATGAAACCCTTCTGCCAATAGAAGAGAAACAAAAAAATAGATGAACTTCTTTTGGTTCTTACTACATGACAGGCATCTGCTATTTTATTTAATCCTCTTCGCAATCCTGTAAAAATTACGATAATCTTCAAATTACAGATTTAAGCTTTAATACAGACTGGTTAAATTGCATGGCTATTGAGTGTGATGCTAGGAATTCAGCCAATGCCGGGAAATCCTCCCTAGCCAACATGGCGACTCCCACACAGGAAGACACCACACAGCTGACATTTGCTTTCAGGACCTTTGAATAGGCAGCCTTGAAAAGGATGCCTTCCAATGTGCAACTCTGCTTCTTCTTTGGCTCTGGTAAAAGGGGACCTCATGGCTTATGTGCTTTCTGGGTGCCTCTTTTTTCACATAATCATTCCCAGACCTCATGGGAAAGTGTTACCAATTCATACTCTCTTTATAGAACTGGAATAACAAGGCAGCAGGACTTGGGACAAACCAGTTAAATAATCCTCAAGAAGTCTTAAAAATGAAAACAAGAATGATTATGCTTATCACAAAGGCTCTGCTTTCGTGTTTTCTTTTCTGTGCTTTGTGAACAGGGGTGTTGAGAAGCATTGCTGAACCTGTTTCAGCAAACGCAGAAATGCACCTGATGAGTGTGAAGCCATCCCCTTTAAAATCAGAAAGATCACTGTGCCCTGCTGTCTTGCTCTGTGGGCAGAAGCGAGGGGGCTGAGAGGTGGGAGGCCCGGACCCAGCGCTAACACGCTGCATTCCTCTGGGTGACCTCGACATCGAAAGATTTCATTTTTAAGAACACCCCATCTGTGTTGAGGCTGTGGGTGGTAATCTCTCAAAAGATGATGTAACTGCTTATTAAAAGAAACCGTGGTGTTGGGAATTATTCTTTGGATAGTGGGACTTCTTACAAGAAATTTCAAGAACCCCAGAAGCTTCTGGATAACATATGTGGACTGATGGATGAAGATGTACTCTTTCCCCTGAAAAAAATCTTTCTGTCCTGCCTCTAGAGAACTGTGTAATTGAAATCAGAACTCTGGAAGTGACCGTAGTGACGTCATTAGCCTTCATCTTCCTTTCATAAAGGAAACTGGAGTCGGCTGGAGGGAGGATGTCACCTGCCCAGGGTGACTCAGTGGGTAAGGACAATTGTGATCAGCTATGAACAGCTCCATGGAGCCAGCAGATTGGTACCAGAGGCTAGTCCTGCACACGTTGTCCTGGTCCATGCATCACACCCACGTTCTGTTCCATTTCCATCTTCCTGGCTTCTGACCTCATTGTGAGTTTTTGGTCAGATCTCACTCCTTCCACAGGGTTTAGCCACTCTCTCCCCCAGAATGAAAACACAGGCCAGGTAAAACTCCCATAGACATGGAAAGGTCTTCAAATGAAAGAAAATCATTTAAATTCAAATATGTAGACCCTTCTGGCTAAAGCAACATGAGTATGTCTGCTTTTTGGAAATGGCTGCATGTAATCCATGTGAAAACTGCCACAGACTGGACCACACATTAGGTCTGGTGTGTTATGAGACAGGCTGGTCTAGACGATCACTGACATATCTTCATCTCCTGGATCCTTCTGTCCTCTGTAAATCCTTCCAAGTTGCCACCACAGAAAGCTCAACTTCATTCAGTCCCCCTTCCCCAAGATAGAACCATTCTTCTCTCCTCTGTATACCTCCATTGCTATAATGTCACGAAAATAAGAACAGTGAATAATATTAACAGCAACAACAATGCCATTGCTGCATGCTCAGATGACAGGTTAAATGCTAGGTGTATTATTGTGTGGAATAGCTAATGCTATCCTATGAGATGAAAACTCTTCCTTATTCCGTTTTTACAGATTAGAAAACTGAGGCACAGAACTGCTAAATAACTGGCTTGAGGTTCAGGAAATGGTGCTTCCAAGACTCTATTGCAATGCATGACTTTAATTATAGAGTTCAGGCCCCTCATCACCGGGCATTTCCCTCCACCAGCCATCTGCCATCCGATGAAGACCTACAGATCTCTCTTCCGACTTCATTGTTGAGCATTATTCTCCTCTGCTTGACTGTGAGTCTTTAAAGAATGAGACTGATGGACTTCACACATAGTAGCAACTCAATACATTTGTCGGTATAGGCCACCGATGTCCTTGAAAAGCTTTGAATCTTAGAATTTCATGCTGACATCATCGTATATCACCATGTTGTTAATGGAACAAACACAGATTTTTGCATAAAGGGAACACATGGCAGAGTAACTTCCTTGTTTTCTTTACTTTTTTCGTTTGTTTTTAAATTCCCAGCTGCCCTTTCAAATCACAGCTCCATGGTCACTACGTTTTGCTGCATGAAGAGCTTTCCTTAAAATGGGACATTTCATTCTGAGCCCTTCCAATCACATCAAGTGAGGACCAAATCAAGATTTTGCTGCCTAAGATCACCGTGATCTTATCTCAGTAAAAACCCACCAATGCGTAACTACAGATGACAATGACAGGGAAGAGACCCTCATGTGTCTCCTATAGTCCAGGGAGGGCAGTGCCCCCAGGGGCTTCAGAATCGTGACTGAGATTAACAGCAACTCTCAGAGGGCTGTCAGGAGGGAAAAGAGCGAGGGAATCTGGATTTCCCAGGAGGGACTAGTGAGGAAGAGGGGACCTCAAGCTGGATACCGTCACGCCTTGTCAATAACAAAGGGCACTTGAGATCTTCACCTGCAGCTATCCTCGGAGTTACTTCTTACAGTGTTTGTTTGTTATGATGCTCTGAAATAATGGAAGACTGTATTCAAATAATTATAAGACACATCCCCATACTGAAAATATCACAATGTACATTTTCGTATAAGAATCTCTGAAAAGTCGCTGCAAGAGGTGACTCTTGCTCGTCATCACAGCACTTTGAGATGCCAAGGCAGATGGATTGCTTGAGCCCTAGAGTTCAACATAGCCTGGACAACATAGCAAGACCTCATCTCTACAAAAAACCCAAATATTAGCCAGGCATGGTGGCATGCGCCTATAGTCCCAGCTATTCAAGAGGTTGAGGAGGAAGGATCACCTGAGCCCAGGAGGTCGAGGCTACGGTAAGCTGTGGTCATGCCACTGCACGTCAGCCTGGGTGACAGAGTGAGATTCTGACACACATCCACACATTCTTTCTCTCTCTCTCAAAAGTATGGTAAAAAAAAGAAAAAACAAAAAAACTACCCAACTGTTACCCAGTATATTGGATTGTTAGTTGCCAGTGAATAACCATTTTCTTCAACATTCTTGATAATAAAACTCTGATTTTATTTACTTATCCCTGGCTAAAATATTACATTTTCTAACTTCTCTTGCAGCTGCATATGGTCATGTGACTGCATTCTGATCCATAAGATAAAAACAGAAGTGTCCTGAGGCATATCAGAAAAAATACTTAAAAAGAGTTTTTTGAGCTGGGCTCGGTGGGTCAGCCTGTAATCCCCTGCCTTGGGAGGCTGAGGTGAGTGGATTGCCTGATCCCGCGGGTTCGGGACCCACCCAGGGAACTTGGCGAGACCTCATCTCTACAATAAATAAAAAAATTAGCCAGGCGTGGTAGCGCACGCCAGTAGTTCCAGCTACTTGGAAGGCTGAGACGGAAGGATCGCCGGAGCCCAGCAGGTCGAGGCTGCGGTGGCTGGGAGAGGCCACTGCACTCCAGTCTGGGCGACAGAGTGAGACTCCAACTCAAAAAAAAAAGAGAGAGCTTTTTAATCTATGAGAAGTGCCATTCTGTCCACCAGGGTTTATGCTTCCACATTTCTGCTTCTGGGAATGTAGATGTCATGGCTGGAGCTCTGGTAGCCATCTTGAACTACAAAGGGACTTGAGGCTGGAAGCCATGACGAAGGAGAGTGGAGACGAAAAATAGAGGACTTGGGTTCCTTATTCTGCCAACCAATGACTTTTGACCCCTCTGTTTCTTTTATTTGGACAACAAAGTGAACCTTGATCTTGCTTTAGTAATTTCCGCTTCTGATTTCATTTACTTGTACTGAATACAACTCCTGATTGTATGGATCACAGAAACTCTTGTCCACCAAATTATGATTAACATCCTGTGGAACACGTTCTGAACTTAAATACCTAATCCTGAATTGTACCCCATATCTTTAAAACTAAATAACATTAAAATGACAAATAGAACTTCAAAAAAAGGAATCTGAGGGAATTTGAATACCAGCATCTGCAGGAGGAAATTGAGACCTTAAAACAGAGGTGAAGGTCAGTGATCACACAGATATTTGCTGTACAACTGAACTTTGGCTCAAATGACCTGAGAATTAGCCCCTTGCGCTTACCACATGCATGCATATTTCAGACAAAAATCTAAAATCATTTCAGATCCGCTGTGTCCTTGAGCCAGTGCGTACCTTATAGATCTGTGAGCACCTTGGAGAGAATCGCAGAGTGCCTTAGAGAGGAAGTAAGCCATTTGGGGTGACCTTGTCCTGGAACGTTTGCCACTGGGCATCTATGGACTCCAAATCTCCCTGTCACTAAGGCACGAGGGCGAGTCTCTCTAAGAGGAGATGTGGTTGCCAGCAAGAACGACACGTTTGTCTTCTCCCTTTTCAAACCCAAATAAATCAGAAAAGCTTTTAAATCCGTCCTGCAAGAATGTGGCCGCCGTGGATGGTTTGGGGCGGTCTATCAACTTGTCTCATCGTCCTCAGACCGCCCCAGACACCTCAAGGAACCTGCAAGTTGCAACAGAGGCAAAAATGTGGCCGCTGTTTAATAATGGCTCTCAAGTAAATAAATTCACTTTTAAACTCGATTCCTCCCTTCCCTGCCCCAACGACCCTGGGTGTGCACGTGCACATGCGGGATATACACTCACTCGGAGAACTCTGCCTGGCTGAAATGAAAGCAGGAAAGATAAAGCCACATCATTAATTACTCCCCCGTTGTTAGGAACATTTTAAAATTATGATATTGTTACCTGAGGGCTTGCTGACAGACCTCTTCAGTTCTCCTCCACCTGGCTCACGTCCAAGGCTTCTTTTTCCCTTTCTTTCTTTTGAATTCTGGAATGCAGACAGCGGATTCTTCCATCAGTAAACGAGTGTGTCTAAACCCCAATTATCACGCCGTGTCACGAAAAGGGGCCCTCAGTCATCAAATCACTCCAGTTTTAAGCGATGGAATACGGCATCCTTGTGGTGTTCCTCAACTGTGTCATCTTAGAATAGTCACGTTTGGGGGGAATCTTTCCCCCATAAATTCCAGGTCACACTCACACTCAATGGGCTGTTTAAAACCTATGGTGGTATTTCCCATCCTGTATCCCACAGGTTCTTACTTTTTCAGGGAGGAACACGGGGTGGTTTCATGGCCTTTTTCTCTCCTCTTGTATAAGGTCCTAACTGTTATCACAAATTAGCTCCAAGTCTCAGAAGTTGAAAAATAGAAGCAACCCCCCGCCTTGGTTTCTCCCAATCCAGTGAGGTCAGTGACAGGAAGCTCTCTGCTCGAGGCCAAGGTTGGCCACCCACAACCCACATTCCCCATCCAGGCTGTCACCTGTTTTCTTAAACAGGTTTATTGGAACACAACCACGCCATGCATACTTGCATTGTCTGACTGCCTTTGTACTATGACGGAGTTGAGTAGCTGTGTCAGAGAAGGAATGGACACAAAGTCTGAAATTTTTACTTTTTGGCTCTTCACAGAAAATATCTGCCAGCCCTCATCAGACATCCAAGGACTCTGTCTCTTTCTGTCTTCAGTTCCACTGTCCTCTCAATGCCTGGACCTTCCATTGTCCAGGCAGATGTAGAGATAGAGCACAACTCACATATGGAAGTCTTTTTTTACGGGTAAGGCAGAGAAGTGATGCTAGAGACTTCTGCTCGTGTTCTATTGGTCAGGGCTCAGTCACGTGGCCACAGTGATCTCTCAGGGATGCTGAAAGAAGTCTCTCCTTGGGCTCAGGATGAAAGAGAATCAACGTCAGTGCGCACTCGTGGTATCTGTTCCACCTCCTTTATGGACTTCCACAGTTCCAGCCTGGGGGTGACCATTCCCACAGGTGCTTTCTCCATAATGCCACTCACATTCCTCACGTATCACTCACCCTCCCGCTATTGTCCTGGCTAAAGACCTGGTGCTTTTCACCTCTGTTGCTGGAACTGTTTCCTGTCTCCATGCATGTCCGCTCTCCATCTTTCTTTCCCTTCCCGAACAACCCTGCAATCATATGCCTTTTTTGCTGAAGCTTTAGAGCTTCTTTGAACTAGCAGCCAAGTCCTCCAAGATCTGACCAAAAGATCTAATTTCAGTCTGTTATTCTTTCAGGCATAACCCATGACCTTTCTATCCCACCAAATGGATTTTTTTCTGTTTCTTATTTTGTCCGTATCTACCGGGTGGCTTTATGTTTCCATTTTTTTCTTCTGCCTGGAAAGTTCTCATCTCCCCACACTTCAACCATCTGATCCATTTCAACACATTTGGGTAGTACCCTCATTTCCATTCCTGCAAATTGTAGGCGTCACGGGGAAGCAGGAGCTGGGACACTTTGATCCATCCATAGAAATAACTTTTTTGGAATATGATAGATGATCAACATCGTTTCTTTTTAAGTGACTGAATAAACAAATACCTGCTGGACTCTAATGCACACTCACATGCTCAATGAGCTGGGCTCTTTCTTTCCTCTGGACTCTGAACTATATGCTTTTTAGGTAACTTGTCACCATTTATTTTGCAATAGCTATCTGTGTGAGTTTGGTATCATTTATACAAGGTTGCACAATTCTCACAGATCAGAGGACCACCAATATCTGTCACAATGAATAGCACAGTGTAGATGCTCAAGAAATAAAATGCGTGATCAATAAGTCATTAGATGAATGAATGATGCTGAGTTTCTTTCCTGGTGAGTCTGGCCCCTACACATAACCTAAGCCTCATATTACTTCCTTCAGGTGGGAAAGGAGAATGAGGACATTAATTTTAGAATGAGGAATGTCTTTCTCTTAAAAAAGGTTTGAAAGGCTTTAAATCAAGAGCCAGAAAGATTCAAGGTTAAGTAACAGCTTAAATCCCTGAGCAGCATAGCTGTTCCTGCTCTTTTATGTGTAGACAGGAATTAAGGGCCTAATACCAAGATGAATAACTTCGGACTTCATTGTCATGAGATACAAGAAAAAGGACAAAGAAGGACTGGACCCTGAACAGGGACTTGTTGGAATTTCATATCAAGTATCACGCTAACTGTGTGCAATTGAGTGGAAGTGACTGGGTCTGAATCATTTTTCCTATTCATACAATGAGCATCGCTTCATTAATCAAAGCTTAGCCCTAGCGTAAAGAGGGCGGAAGTGATTGCAAAGCCTCATTATGTGGCTTCAGATATACAACAGTAAGAATCAAGTCACGGGGACCACAAGTTTCCCAGTTCTCTTCCAACTCTGGGAACTTAGAAGCAGATTGCAAGCAGGTAGGTGCCTCTCCCTGTGGTAGGGGTTTGGGTGGGTCACTTCGTGGGACTGGCCGAGTGTTGTAGAAACAGTGGACTCCAGACATTTCGTGTGTTGTTCTACATTTCTCATGCACCCCCTTATAGTCGGATGGGTTTGTGGCATGAGTTCCCCGGGGACAAGGATTGAGAAGCTAGTAGTGTCCCGAGGAGATAATCTCTAGTGATGCTGTAGAGCAGGGGAGCAGTGGAGTTAGCCTCCACTGTGGTCAGCTGGAGTTTAATGCCGATGGAGACTCCGGAAATCAGTATAAAAGATAACTCAGAATTGGCCGGGCTCGGTGGCTCAGCCTGTCATCCCAGCACTTTGGGAGGCCGAGGCAAGTGGATTGCCTGAGCCCGTGGGTTTGAGACCCACCCGGGCAACTTGGGGAAACCTTGTCTCTACAATAAATAAAAAATTAGCCGGTCATGGTAGCCCACACCTGTAGTTCCAGCTACTTGGTAGGTTGAGGCGGAAGGATGGCCTGAGCACAGCAGGTTTAGGCTGCAGTGGCCGGAAGCATGCCACTGCATTCCAGCCTGGGCAATAGAGTGAGACTCCAACTCAAAAAAAAGCAAAAAGAAACCTCAGAATTGATCTTATGGAGGGGTGAGGAGACTAGAGTGTTTAGCCACTACTTCTTTGTCTACCATTGGACGAAGGCTGCTCTCAGACATCTGTATTCTCAGACATTCCCTGCTTACCCTACATGCAGAAAGGGTTGGCTTCCATGGCAGCACTGAGAGCATAGAGATGAGCACCACCAAGGAATGTGAGCAAGCCACCAACCACATGCCAAGTTCTGTCCAGTTGATGGTGAGAGGAGGTGACATGGACATTGTCAGGTTAAGGCTGCTTCCGTCACCTCTTTTCTTCTATGATCGCAGTGACCACACAGCCACATGTTTCAGATGAATCAGCTATATCTATGATGGTGAACTTACCAGCTTGGATACCTGAGTGACCGTGTGGAATAACACCCCGTATCCCTGATCTCTCACAGCTAGTTTTGAAATTGTCATGTGAATGGGAATAAAAATCTTTGCTGTGTTAAGCCTCTGGAATTTCAGAACTTATCTGTTATTGATTACTCAGGTGAATGAATATCTTAGATATTGTAATTCCAATCTCTAATCTATCTATATGCAGCTATCAATAAGTTTTTACCAAACATTGGGTATAGTCTTCATAATCAAAGACAGAAAATCCCAGGCTCCCCTAGTACAGAGACCTTTCCATGTCAATTCCAACTGTAACAGTGAGAGGTGACCACCACAGCAATTAAAACATAGTTCACATAATAAGACCCCTTATTTTAGTCGTTCCCTCCTCCCCTTCCTTCCCTTCACTGTGAAATTTATGAAAATGTATGAAGAACACTATGGACAGCAGTTAGTCCAGAAGCCTAGTAGAAAAGGCATTTTCCACAATCTCTTAACTATTTGTCGTGTTAAAGATACTTCATTTTATTTACTTCCGTACTTCTCAATCTTAAGAGTGCTTAAGACACTCTTGTAGAAATTGTTAGAACAAAGACAGCTCCATAAGTATGGTTCTGATTCAGTTGACTTAGGATGGGCACTTCGAATCTCTATTTTTCTACAGGTTCCCAGGATCAAGATACTGTTGCTGTTAATTCAGGGACACACTGTGAGTAGGTGATATACAGATTTGATTGTTCCTTTTTGTCATATCTTGAGATTTGCCTTATCACAAAGAATCGCCTTTACATTGCTCTTGAAATGGAGAAGGGACCCCTCTTTGTAGGGACCTGTGGCCCTTCCAAGTATGAAAATAAAAGAAATTCTTGAGTTCCTTCAAGGAAAATTCCAGTCAACTATCCTTGAGAAGTAAATAAGCAAGAAGGTAATAGCGGCTCAAAACAATAGCTAAGGAAGCCAGAGTCGGAAGATGTTTGATTCTGTATGGAAACTAAAGACAGCATCTTAACATAAGTCCCTGATTTGTTTTCCAGAACCCTGAACCCCCACTACATGTATCTCCTGGCATGCAAACTTCAGATAAGGAAAAACTAAGATCTGAATTCGAACTGCTGTTCTTTGTTCTAAATTTCTTCTTGACAGTCCTGGAGGAAGTCATGCTTACGAGCCAGAGACAAAATTTTTTCCTACAAATTTCAAATTTTTAAGCAAAGCTTGTCTCCCTTAGCCAATTGCAAATCAGAAAATCTTTGAATCTACCTATGACCTGTAATCTCCTGCTTCAAGACATGCTATCCTTTTAAGCCAAAACCAACGTATGACCTCCATTTATTGATTTATGATTTTTGCCTCTATCTTCTGCTTTCCTGAAATTTACTCCTGCCTTTGAAAGAAGACATCAGGAAGGTGAAGAATTGAACGTAAGCTGCCTGGTCCTTCTTGCTTGATGCCTTGCAAATACACACCTTCCTTTCTCTTACTGTAAAACATTGGTATGGATATCTGCGTTTCCTGTACCAGGTGAGCAGACCACAGTTCAGTTCCATGATACTCTTGATGCTACTTATATAATTTTGATCTTCGTAACAAGATCAGGCACCTGTGTTTCTTTCTCACTGTTAGGGTCCGGATAGGGTGAGGGTGGATGGAGAGAGGTTAGGGACGCAGGGAGGCGCAGCACTGCCAGAGCCGGCAAGCCGGAGGTGCACGCTGGCAACCCGGAGATCTGAGTAAATGCAAAGAATTGCAACACACAAAGAGGTGAGAGAAGAAAAGATTTATTTAAGAAAAGTTCACTGCCAGGCTCAATGGCTCAGCCTATAATCCCGTGCCTTTGGGAGGCTGAGGTGAGTGGATTGCCTAAGCCCGCGGGTTCAAGACCCACCTGGGCAACTTGGCGAGACCTCATCTTTACAATAAATAAATAAATAAATAAATAAATAAATCAGCCGGGCATGGTAGCGCGTGCCTGTAGTTCCAGCTACTTGGAAGGCTGAGGCGGAAAGATCGCCAGAGCCCAGCAGGTTGAGGCTGTGGTGGCCGGGAGCGGCCACCACAATCCAGTCTGGGCGACAGAGTGAGACTCCAACTCAAAAAAAAAAAGAAAAGAAAAGTTCACCCCCCACAGACAGGGAACGGGCCCACACACTAGGTGAATGTGGCATTGTAGCCCCCAAAGCCCTGGCTTAAATCCTTTTCTTGGTGATGTTGCATGTGACTGCCGTGACTGCTGTGACTTCCTTATCGATCACCTGTGGATGTCTTGGGGAACCTGTGACACAGAGACCCTCTAATGTCTGCCCACATTATCATAGCCCCTAGAGAATGACGTGACAAGGATGCTAATTCTCCCTTATATTCCCAAACGACATTCCTTAGAGCTAATGGAGTGTGTGCTCCCACTTATCTCCTAGGCATTCCCAGTGGGTAGCTTCAGGGGATCCTTGACCTTCCTGTAGATAGGGCCCATTCTATTGGAAGATCAAATCCCCACCTGCTCTCCCCCTGAGTGGCTATAACTTTTGTAATTACAAGTTTCATGACTTTTACAGTCCTTGCCCAATGCATGATGTCTTGGGCCTTGTAAATTCCCTTTACTATAGTCAAGCTTGATTGGCGCTGTGAGATATCTCTGATACCTGGCACCAGGAAGTCTGTTTCTGAAAAGACAAAGTTGGTAAAGTTAATTTTTCCTAAAGAGTGCATTTCTCCAAATGCATAGCTTCTACTTTCTCATCATTGTATTAAGGTTTAAGAACAAGGTGAAAAATGACTTCCCACTCTCAGTCTGTCCTTTCACTCACAACAAACATTCATGGACATTCCATTCCCTTCCCATCGTTGTGACTTGCTATGATTTCAAAAATACCTGAAATATTATTCTTATCCTCCAGGAGTTCACAGTTAAGTGGAAAGATGGAGAATAAGGGGTTATGTATCCTTGGGTAGGGCCAGCAGTGTAGCCTGGCAATAGTCTGGGGATCAGGACAGAAGTATGGCTATTTCATCTGACTCATAGAAGATGTGAGAAGGTTCTATTGTTTCACCTCCTATCTGCATTCTTGTCTTCATTTTTCCCTTCTTCTATTTGCTGTTTTTGTCTTCATATTTGATTTAAACTGTCTTGTAGTTTTGCATGTACCCATATAGAAGACATAGTTCCCAAATCCTGGAGATTCACAAATTAACTCAAAGCATCCACATGCATGAGCAAAGGCACCATGCCCACTTCCTAGTCAGAAAACTAGCTCATTTATTCCTGGAATCTAAATACAATATAGCGATGCCCTCAAGCACACATGTTTCCGTAACTGGTCCAGGAAACCCCAAGTATTCCCCAATTCCATAGAAGGCGCAAAGAGAGGATGCCTTGATGTCATTTTTAATATTTCAAAGGAGCCAGGGAACTGGGTTGTTTGCTGCCTTCAAAAGTCAGACTACCTGAGTTCCATTCTTTGCATAGAAGTGGTAATTTATTAAACATAAAATAGAAAATTAGTTACATAAAAGGGGGTTAATTTTAGATATTTGATAGGCATTTCTTCTTCTCTGCTGCAATAATTTCTAGGTATTTTGGCTCTAGCTTCAAGTCCCAAGTTTGTAGTGATGATCTGTGTTTTTTACCTATGAGCTAAACAAAATGGCTTCCTCACTCTGGTTAGAATGTCCTGACCCCAACAATGAATCACACATGTAGGCACCAGTTAGAAAGCACCCAGCACCCAGTTCTCTAGTTCCCTTCCCCAGCCCCCTTCCTACTCAAGTCCAAACTAAGTAGTCAAGTCAACCAACCCTTAAGCACCTCACTGCTGACTAGTAAGAGTGTTGGCAAGTAGAGCCCTAAGGGAGACACCTTGTTTTCTCAACAAAATGGCAGAGGCAAGAGGGGTGGGTGATGTGACTCCTTTTTCCTAATATCCTGCTGTGCTGGTGACTCTCAGTAGTAATTTTGTGGAGTAAAAGCATTTGCCTTCTGAAAACACCTGAGATTTGGAAAAGCAAGGATGCACACCAAATAAGAAAAACACACATCCTCAGCCACTTTTCATTTGCTGATGTAGTTCTAAAACTTGCTAGGCAACTGAGTTACTTCCTGAAGAAGGCTAAAATCTTCCTTGCAGCCCAGAGCTGATCACTCTTGCCTTATCTGCCACCAGGTTTTAAGTACCCCTTTGTGACTAAACCTCTCAAGACACTGTAGTATAGCTGTCTACTCACATGTTTCCTTTGGTGAACTGTGGAAGTCCTGCGGGAAATAATTGTGCTTAGTCAAGCCCAGTACTGTGCTTGCACATTACTTATGCGCAGTAAGCATTTAGTAAATGAAATAAAATGGATGGATGGATGGATGGATGGACGGATGGACGGATGGACGGATGGATGATGGATGGATGGATGGATGGATGGAAACATAGGTAGATAAGTGGATGGTGGGTGGATGGATGGATGGATGAATGGATGGATGATGGAAGGATGGATGGGCAGATGGATTGATGGGTAGGTGAATGAGTGGATGATGGGTAGATGAGTGGATGGATAAATGGATAGAAACATGGAGCGACAAAAAAGTGAATGATTGGACCCACATAATGATGGAAAGTTTAGTGAATGAGATGCTGGTTTAATAGATAAGTAATAAATGATTAATGAATGAGTGAGCCTAAATTCATCAATGTATTATTCCTGAAGTCTTCTTCATCTCTGGTGATAAAAGGCAATTACATATGAGATCCAACAATTAGGTTCACAAACCATCCTAGAAAAAGTGCCTCATTGTTGAGTATCACTAAGGTCACCTTCAAGATACTCCCCTTGGGAAGCTATGTACCAATGCCAGCACCTAGTTCAATCTGTTCAATTTTAGAACCCTTTTTCTGGAATGGCCACCAGGGTTGTAGTCCTTATTTTATGAGCTGAGACAATTAACTTCGCGAACTTGCCACTGTGCCTGTACTTTGGCAATACTGTACAAATAACTGTACTGGAACACTCTCCCTACTCACCTGTTCTGGCTCCCAACGACTTTTCTCTTTACCACAAAATAAAGGAAATATTAAAAAGAATACATTCTTTTTTTTTTTTAGGTTGGAGTCTCAATCTGTTGCCCAGACTGGAGTGCAGTGGCCGCTCCTGGCCACAGCAGCCTCGACCTGTTGGGCTCCGGTGATCCTTCCGCCTCAGCCTTCCAAGTAGCTGGAACTACAGGCACGCGCTACCACACTCAGCTAATTTTTTTGATTTATTGTAGAGATGAGGTCTTGCCAAGTTGCCCAGGTGGGTCTCGAACCCGCGGGCTTAGGCAATCCACTCACCTCAGCCTCCCAAAGCGCGGGATTATATGCTGAGCCACCGAGCCGGGCTTAAGGAAGACATTCTGATGGCATTCAGGACATCAATTGTAATACTATGACCGTCGTGATGGCCATTCCCCAATAAAAGAGTTCCAAAATTGTTTTTTTTTTGAGTTGGAGTCTCACTCCATCGCCCAGACTGGAATGCAGTGGCACGCTCCCGGCCACCGCAGCCTCGACCTGCTGGGCTCTGGCGATCCTTCCGCCTCACCCTTCTAAGTAGCCGGAACTACAGATGTGTGCTACCAGGCCTGGTTAATTTTTGATTTATTGTAGAGATGAGGTCTCTCCAAGTTGCCTGGGCAGTTCTCGAACCCGCGGGCTCAGGCAATCCATCTCACCTCGGCCTCCCAAAGCGCTGGGATTACCTGCTGAGCCACCGAGCCTGGCCTAAAATTGTTTTAATGGGTGGATTAGGCACTGGTGTTAGTGCATAGCTTCCCAAAAGGAGTATTTTGAAGGTGACCATAGTGATATTCAGCAATGAGATATGTAACACTTTTTCTAGGATGAGTTTATGAGTTTAATTGTCGGACCTCATATGAAATTTAGCAGTAAAACGTAGAGATCTTCAACAATTAAATAAAAAGATATGACTTATAGAGGCTCAATTACTTTAGAAGACAGAAATCATTTGGAAATCTGTCTCACTTTGAACCATAAGCCTACAGATATTTTGTTAACAAAATTTAGAGGTATTTGGCAAAACATCGGAGTTCATAACAGAACAAAGAAGATGACTGGAAAACTACACCTCAATTCTCTTCTCTTTCTCTCTCTCCCCCATCCCTACCCTATTAATCTCTCTCTATATATATAATTTTCTCCAAATCATTCTTGTCATTCCAACAGGGGTTATTTGTTTGCAGTTAAACTCTGATCAAGTTATTTCTCTGTTTCCCTGTTATCTACTTGGTCAATGGTCACTCCTAGGATGAAGTCAGCAGGTCATCTGCCCCAGGTCATCCACCATTTTATTTATAGGAGAGACTGATCAGAAGCAAAAACCATACTGCCTGGTCCATATCCAACAGGGGGAGTCAGACTGTGCACAGCCTGTTTCTTTATCTATGTATGGCAATAGTACTTGCCTCAATTGATTGACACATTTTAGCTTACTTAAGGCTGGAACGTCCTTTCCACTTGCCTTTTGCAGGAGGGCCCTTCTTGTCTACGAAGACTTTCTTATGTCTCTGGGTCCTTATTGGGGATTGACTTTACTGGTCCCACATCACCACACACCTGTCCCAGAGAGTTTCTTACCACTCTGGAATGACAGGACATCCTGTCAGTATGCCTCTATGCAATTCTGTCAGTCCCAACAAATAATAGTGAAAGTTCATGTTTAGGAAGCTCTTAAGATGTAACTGGCCCTCTTTCAGGAGCTTAAGTACATTAATTCATTTTATATCCACAATTTCCCTGTTATGGAAATATTATCAAAATTTCCATTTTGCAGATGAGTAAAATAAAGGTCACAGAGGGCATGTATCCACTGTTCATTCCTTGAGAGAGGTTAGTGCTTTTTCGTCATGGGGCTTGACACGTATTTGGTGTTCACTACTCATTCATTAAACAACTGTCATGTGATTTGTTCTCCATCATTTGATCTTGAGCAGAGAAGAATGAGTGAAGAGTGGCATTTTCTGTGTGATATTTTTCCCCTAATGACTAATTCCCCTAGAACTCCTACGATATTTTTAAGTTGAAAATACAACATTGCTTTCATATGTAGAAATGTAGGGTTTTCTTTAAGATTGTGTTTAAAATTCAGTCTCCAATATCTGCCCCTGGAAAGGTCTTCACCAATGGGAAACTGACATTACAACTCAATGCTTTGGGGACTTGTGATGGCCTTATTCCATTTTATGTTCCTTATTTTTCTTATGTTATATTTCTTATTTTATGTCCCTTATCTGATTTGTGTTCTTGTCTTATTCCACTTGCTGTAGGTATACAGTTTGAAGAGTGAGGCTGTGTCTGAATGACATATTCTCAGTGTTTGGTAGAGTACCTGGTACTGAACAGTTGCTCAGTAAAAACTCCAACATTATCAAAATGATTCAATTCCATCTGAAAAATGGGTATAATCAGAGTAACTACATGAAACTCTGGGGAATTAAATGAGTCAAAGCTTGAATTGAGCTGTGCATGTCATAACTGGCACAGGTCTAAAAAGCCTCCTGGGAACAGTGGTGAGACAATGAGTTCCGAAATGAACCAACCAGGTTCAAGGTCAGAAATTCTAACCAATCGTAGGATATGACCTTGAAATTGACCCCATTAAGCCTCATTATTCATACTTGTGAAATATGGAATATAATCGCATTTGCTCTGTATTTAGCAAAAAAAAAAAAATTACAGGACACATAGTGAAATTTAAATTTCAGTAAAATTACAAATAATTTTTTTAGTAGAAGTATGTCCCATGCAATATTTGGAGCGTACCTACATTTTTAAAAAATGCTGTTTATCAGAAATTTAAGTTTCACTGATGTCTATTTTCTGGGGTTTCAATACAACAGTACATGTAGTGTGCTTGCCTGTGATATACGTTCAATAAAGCTTGCTGTTATTTTATAAGGCATGATAAATAGTACCTCCCATCTCTCTTCCCCTTTGAAAACAATCTACATCACTTTCATCCCGCCTCCCTTCCACCCCCCCCCACCCCATTCCCTGCCTCTTAATATACATTGAGATGTCAGAAGGGGTCTTGGATATAAAAAGAGAGCAAACAGCTGCCGTGGAAAGAAGTTGCTGTCAGTTCAAATGAATGCTGAGCTAATAGGCCTATTAATAATGAGCTTTATTATAGAAGGCCACTTACGCTAATAATTCTCAGTATTTGGTATTTGATGCTGTGACATTTATACTGAGCTGAATGGTGGTTGCGTGTGTGTGTATGTGTGCGTGTGTGCGTGTGTGCGTGTGTGTTTAAAGCCATTAGCTCACTTTTGCTCTGAACACAGCTGCAACATTGGAGAGCAGAATGTGTTTTATTTAACACACACTACACCACATCTCATCAGACTCTGATATTCCTCCCGGGTGTCTCTCAGCTTGGGGGCTTCGGAGACACTGCAGAGTAGATGAACACCTTGGGGGGCCTGGAGGAGGTTGAGGGCCAGCTTTTACCTTCTCACCCTGGGATACTCAATCCAGTACCCACCCCAGCCCTTGCCGCCCAGAGAAGCTCAGGGCTGGTTTAATCTGATTTGCATACTGTGAATTCTCACAACAGTAGCTAGAATTGTGACAGGGCCTAATTAGCATTTCCACCCCCTCTCTTTGCCTTCTTTATATTTGACGACAAGTGCCTGAGCAGTGGGGAAGTTTAACTAAACCCAGATTAAGAAGTCAAGCTCTGGTTCTAGAAGTTAGAAAAATCAACATTCCCAGCGGGTGTGGCTTGACGGGGAAGGAGTTTGGGCAGAGGGAATGTTTATTTATATGGTGGCAACTCCATGGCAGGCTGCAGTTTGACATTTGTATTTAAATGCCCCTAACCGAGGAGGCTAGAGGACCAGATGAACTTTTCCAAGTATGCCTCAATCCAGCATGCCGGAGTTAGAGCCTCTGTGTCCTTCCTCAAGTCCGCTGCAATAGAATTCTCTCAGATCGGCTAAACAGTTTATCCCAGGTTACACAGCTAGAATCAAACAGAGCTCAGGTTCAAACCCTCCCAGGACTGTATCTGCCCTATACTGCAGTCCTGCAGGCTGGGCGTCACATCTGAGACTCCACCTTTATAAATGTGCCCAATCCAGGGGGGTGTCAGAAGGGTCCTCCATCACCTAGGGGCTCACATAGCCTCCTACAGGCCAGCGACAGGGTCATCCATCAACCTGGAGCAACTTACAAATGCAGCATCCCAGGCTGAATTAGAAGCTGCATTTTAACCAAATCTCTGGATGATTCATCTTTGCATTAAAATTTAAGACTTCTGGGTCAGACAACTGGCTTCTCTTTGAACATGACCCGTGGCCTGCAACTCACCATTTTATTAAGCCTTTGCTAGGACTGATACCTCACCTGCAGGTCCCAAGCACAGAGGTCGTCCCCCTTTCCCTTGTGGGGCTCTCAGCCCCAAGCAGGCCCTTTCTCCAGTGGGTGTGGCTTTGGGCTCAGCTCAAGCCCACCCCTGCTTGAGGTAGAACAATTAGTGAGTTAATTTCAAGGCCATCAGCACATGTACAAAGTACCTGGCAATTATTTTTAAAAAAGGGTATATTCAAACCAAACTGCGCATAAAAGATCAAGTCAGAAGAATTTTCTTAATAAGTGGTTAAAATATTTTAAGAGTTTCTGGTGCTATTTTGCTGCTCAAGGATTTTCAATAAGATGCTCTGATGATGGAAGAACCGCTTTTATCAAATATTAAGCTACTGTAAATTTACTGTAATTGAATAATTTGCCTCTTAGCTTTGGTTCACTAAGACTGTAGCGAGGTTTTCATCCCTAAGTGATCGCTCCACAGTCTATTTCAATATATGTCATGTCAAGCAAGGTTCATCTACAGCAACGTTCGAGATTTAGTAATTTCAAAGTCAAGGGACCCTGTAAATGGTCTGGATGATTGACCATAAAGTATGTACATATTTAGTTACATTAAATTGTGATTAGGGCTTCGACTTCCATATTTAAACTCTGAGTAGTTTGCCGAGCCTTTATGACTTTTATGGAAGTGCTAATGTGAATTCCGCAGGGCTTTTGATAGAATCCAAGCACGGGCAAGCCTTGGGGTCTAGGTCGCATGAATATTAAGGAGATGAAGTCACAAACAAACGAATAAAAAGGGCCAACCACCAGTTGGAAGTAGATCAAATCAGTATCCACGTCTATAAATTATGCCTTAAGAAACAATAAGACAAAAAAAAAGATCCTGAGCTTTGAAAGAGACTGTCTCAGTGTGTCCCCAACTTTCATGGTATATTGATTCCGTGTTTTGGTAAAGGGTTTTCTAAGCCTCAGTTGACTCATCTGTGAAATGAACAATACTTTGAGGGAAAAAGGAAAATTTCTACGGAGGGTTTGGCAAAATATTAAACCCGTATTTCTCAAAGCATTGCCCTTAGAGCATCTGAATGAGAAATATCTCCGAGGCTTGTTAAAATGCTGACTCCTGGTATCGCACTTGTCCTGCTAAATCAGTAGTTTTAAAGATGAGACTCAGGAACCTGTCTTTTTTTAATTCAAGAATATTTGGTAATTTGCATATGAATTAAAGCACAAGAAATGCATCTCTAAATTCATATTTTTGTTATAGTGTCACAGTAGTGAAAGAAGGCCATTTTGCCTTTTTAATTTAATTTTTCCTAACTGCATTGCAAAAGTTAGGGTATTTTTTGTTTTGTTTTCTTTTTGTTTTTAAAACAGGATTTATTGAGAGGACAGAAAATCTCCCACAGTGGGAGGGAACCCGAGGGGGTTGTCTTGTTTTTTTAAAAATACATATTATATTTTAAAGATGTGGAGTACAATTCAGGATTGGGTATACAAGTGGACATTGTACAGGTAAATTTTGGGCCTCCCTTTGGTAACCACTTCGCCTTGTTTGAGATCAGTTACCCTCATTGATGAAGTGTGCCCCCCTCCACTCTGGCATTTTCCCATTACTGCCAATCCTTTCTGACAGTGTTATGGTAAATGCTCAGGGTCCGCTTATGAGTGAGAACATGTGTTATTCTGTTCTTTGTTTCTGTGATGGATCACTGAATATGATAGACCCTAAATCCATTCAAATTGCTGCAAGGTCCATATGTTTGTCCTTCTTTATGGCTGCATAATATTCCATTGTGTATATCTTCCACATTTTTTTTTATCCAGTTCAGTTTCGATGGGCAACACGGTTGGTTCCATGTTTTTGCTATTGTGAATAGTGCTGCAATAAACATGCATGTGCAGGTATCTTTTTGGTAGAATGATTCGAGTTCCTCCGGGAAAGTTAGTTTTTTGTTGTTGTTTTTTTGGTTGGAATCTCACTCTGTTGCCCAGACTGGAGTGCAGTGGCACGCTCCTGGCGACCTCAGCCTTGACCTGCTGGGCTCCGGCGATCCTTCCGCCTCAGCCTTCCAAGTAGCTGGAACTACAAGTGCACGCTACCATGCCCGGCTAATTTTTTTTATTTATTGTAGAGATGATCACCAAGTTGCCCAGGTAGGTCTTGAACCCATGAGCTCAGGCAGTCCACTCGCCTCAGCCTCCCAAAGTGCTGGGATTACAGGCTGAGCCACTGAGTCCAGCCAAGTTAGTTTTTTAAAGAGTTATTTTCCCCACATATATGACACATAAAAAGTCAAGAATCTGATAACCATACCCTGTGTCCCCAGCAGAAGAAATGGCCCTAACCTCTGTAGCCATTACAACTGTTAGAAATGGATTAATCATCTCACTCACTGTGACCGAGATGTTCTCTTCTCTCTTTTAAATGTTAACTCTTATTCATCCTTCAAAACCCAGATCAAAATCACTGCTTCTTTAAAACATGTTTAGAACTCTGAACTTACAGAAGAGGGTACACTGAATGTGCACACAGAAGACACTGACAATGACAAGTGTGTGTGTTGGGGGGAAATGCCAAGATCCCTGTCCCCTGGTGAGCAGACCCTCCCGTTTCCTCCCCTTGACTGTGGGCAAGGCCTGTAAGTATGATGGGGTACTCACTCCTTTGATTAGGTTACATTAAATAGTTCTGAAAAGAGAGATTTTCCTGCCGGGGATAGCTTGATTTTCTTTTTCCCTTTCTTTTTTTTTTTGAGCCAGAGTTTCACTCCGTCGCACAGGCTGGAGTGCAGTGACATGCTCTCGGCCACTCCAGCATCGACCTGCTGGGCTCTGGCGATCCTTCCGCCTCAGCCTTCCAAGTAGCTAGAACTACAGGCATTTGCTACCAAATCCAGCTAATTTTTTTGATTTATTGTAGAGACGAGGTCTCGCCAAGTTGCCCGGGCTGGTCTCGAACCCACAGACTCAGGCAATCTACTCTCCTCGGCCTCCCAAAGTGCTGGGATGACAGGCTGAGACACCGAGCCCGTCCAATAGCTTGATTCTCATCTGCTGAGTCTATAAGCAGAGAATCCAGGTAAGCTGGACCCAGGTTCCTGACTCACAGAAACCGGGTTGTTTCAAGCCACCATGTGTGGCTGTTTGTTTCACAGCAATAGAGAACGAATACAATTGAATAAACACCAAGAAAGGTGTAGGAATTCCTGGAAGCATAGAGCCCTGGTCATCCTGGTCATGGAAGCTTTTTACTGAAAACTTGTAGCCTCCGTCTTGGTGGGAGAAGGAGTGAGTTGAACAC
This sequence comes from Tarsius wallacei, assembly GCA_963574415.1. Classification (NCBI taxonomy): domain Eukaryota; kingdom Metazoa; phylum Chordata; class Mammalia; order Primates; family Tarsiidae; genus Tarsius; species Tarsius wallacei. The sequence goes on along the minus strand of CAUYQG010067059.1, from coordinate 159,921 downwards.
AAATCTGGTTCAGACACCCCCAGTCATGACCTGACCATCAGAAAGCCATGTGGCACAGTTCGGGACAATGTTTCAACCAACTATGCCACACCCTGAGATTTCTGATTGGATTGGGGCTGTAAGAATTCCACAGGCAACCGGCCATGTCAACATATCTTAAAATCTGTCCTTTCTGTCTGCATGCCAGTAGTGCTTTAGATCAGTGGTCCCCAACCTTTTTGGCATGAAGAATCAGTTTTGTGGAAGACAGATCTGGGGTGGGGGTGTACCCTAAATCCTTCACGTGTGCAGTTCACAATAGGGTTTGCTCTCTTATAAGAATCAAATGCCGCCACTGATCTGGCCTGCCACTCACCTCCCGCTGTGCAGCCCGGTTCCTCCTGGCAGGCCATGAACCAGTATCGGTCTGTGGCCCAGGGGTTGGGGACCCCTGCTTTAGAGCATATATCGATATTTTTTAGCCATCAGTTACCAATGGAATAGACTGGCTCCAGGAAGTGCCCAGATGCCCAGCGAATGTAGTTTTTGTAGTTTGTCATAAAATTGCTTCCTCCCAATCATGTATTCCCTTTTATCCAAAGAGCTCCTAGTGTTTTATTCATAAATATAATTATCCTCATTTTACAGATGAGGAAACTGGGTCATAGAGATGTGAACACTGAATTAATAACAGCAACAGAAGCAAAACCTGCTTCAAAATGCAAATGACGCACTCTCCCTTCTGAGTTACTAGTGGATATGTAAGATACCGTATACATAAGCACACATATGCAAACCCATGTACATAGAGAGAGTTCAATTTCACAGAAGACATTTTCAAGCTCTTGTTCTCCCAGTATATACTCTTGCGGTTCCACTGAATCCAGCCAGGAGCACTCACGGTGATTTAACTCTGAGGAAAATTCAGATGCGCTTTTATGTCTACGTGGGCACAAAGACAAAAACTGGGACGGCCTACAGGGCACACTGGCAACTGGGCCCTAGATCATTCTGCTTTAGAGACAAAAACGTTAAAAAGAAAAATGCTCCTCTATAAATACCAACATTGTGGCTCTGATAGCAACCAGCGATTTGCTTTGTGGAGATACTGCCTGGGATGGAGACTGGCCATCTTCAATGGGGCCGTGAATATGAAAAGAGACAACTGGCTCTGCCCGGGATCAGCAGTGCCTTTCCTGTGGTCTGAGTTGATTCAGTCACGCCTGCGTCACGGGAGAATTTGAAAAGCCTGTGCGGTCTTCACCAGCCCAATCCAAACCAGAAAAGTCACGTGAGGGCCGGGAGGCAACCTGAATGCTCTTTGAGCAACACGTGGCCCACTCTGTGACACTGACAAGGACCCCATTTGTTTTTTCCCAATCCCTTCTTGCTTTGGGTTGAAGACCAACACAATTAATTTCAGTTAAATTGTGTTTAAAAAAAAGGTGGGGGGGCCTCTGACACCAATTTTTGGTATTTCCCACTCTTGCCTGCAGTAGTAAATTACGAATACAAGCGGCTTGCTGGATGGTCTTTGCACGGCATCGAGAAAGTCCTGTCTAGGGTTCTTGAATTTCTATCCTCCCGTCCGTTCCCAGTACTACTGCATATCCTTATTATCTCTGGCCTATCTTACCAACCTTCTAACTCGCTTCTGTTGTCAATGCATTCTTACACCGAAACTTGAATATGTCCAAGGCATACCCTAACCCTCCTACAGCTCTACCTACAACTCTTCAACTACGCCTCATACCTTGCCCCCCAAGAAATAAAGGACAAAGTCCAAGCTCCTTGACACACAGACAGGGCTCCTGACCTGACTCTGGCCACTTCCTCTGCAAGATCTATAAGCCCTGATGTCATTTGACTCTCCAGTATCCCGGGACTGCTCTGAGTTGCGTGCGTCATGTCGTTTCTCCCTATATTTCTGCCATTGCTTCTGCTGTTAACTCTGTGTGGGAGTTCATTCCTCCTCTTAGCATTCCCTCAAACTTACCCCAAGCCGCCCAGTTTCTCTTCAGCTCAAAAATCGTAAAGTAGCCCTAAAGAATCAGCTTAGGGCTCGTTGATTCCAGAAAGCTGTTTATCATCTCTTCCTTCCCTAAATCTGAGTTCTGCTCTATGCTCCTTTGTACCTAACTTCATGACTACATTTGCCATGTAAACATGGCAGAAAGAGAGAGAGAGAGAGAGAGAGAGAGTCAGAATCTCACTATGTTGCCCAGTCTGGAGTGCAGTGGCAAGCAGGATCACGGTTCACCACAGCCTCCATCTCCTGGCCTCAGATGATGCATTCACCTCAGCCTCCGAAGTAGCTGGGACTACAGTCACGCCATCATACCCAGCTCATTTTTTTTGTAGAGATGACGTCTCGCTATGGTGCCCAGGCTGGTCTCAAATTCCTGTGCTCAGGCAATACCCTCACCTCTGCCTCCCAAAGGCCTGAGATTAAAGGTATAAGCCACTGTGACCTGCCTATTTGTCAGATCTCACAGCTGCCTTTACGTTTCTCTGTTCTCGCTCTCTGGGCTGTGAGGCTTGATGAGCAGAAATTCAAGTCACTTTTATCTGAGTATTTCCTGGGTCCAGCATTGGGCTTCATCCACAGTAGACACTCAGTAAAGTGTATTACAAGAAATGAATGAATACCAGGAATAACCAAGCCATGGAGAGAGAATGGATGAATGTCTGCCAAGGTCTGTTCTTAGTACTAAACCTCCTGTACATTAAAGGGTTAATGGCTGCTTACCTGGGATTCCAAGCGAATTCTGCATGCCGGTGTCAAATTTCGTTTCCATTCCCCTCGCCCCTGTTCTAATGACATAGAACTGGACAAATAAGAAAAAGCACCCATAGCACAATTTCTGCTGATGAATATTTCAGCAGGTGCCTCTTGGCTAAAAGTCGAGATGAAAGCCTGGCTCCAGGCAGATTAAGAGGGGAAGAAAGACTCCTAAGTACATAAGGCTTTGGAGAAATGCCCCAGCGCTGAGACCTCGACAGGAATCCTGCAATTGGAAACGAGGAGATCACAGCCCAGAGTACTCCCCATGCGTCCTCGGGGGCTTGAGGAGTGGGAGCAAGGCAACCAGAGGAGCCGGATGGCTCTCAGAGTTGGAGCATGGCTGCTCCCGGGACGCTGAGCATCCTTGCATGAGCCCATTGTGGTGGTGCAGAGGCCAAGGCGGCCCATCTGCCTAGAAATGTGCAGTCCCGGTAAAGCTGGGCTTCCTAGGGGGAAGGTGGGGCACAGATTCTGCTGACACATGGCTCCTGTGTGTCTGTCTTTCTCTCTCTTCCTCTTCCAGCCTCCCTCCCTCCTGCCTCTCCTTCTCTCCCTCCCTCCCTTTCTCCTCCCTCCATACCCCCTTCCTTCTTTCTGTTTTCCCTTCCCTCTCCCTCTCTTTCTTTTTTTTTTTTTGAGTTGGCGTCTCACTCTGTCGCCCAGACTGGAGTGCAGTGGCCGCTCCCGGCCACCGCAGCCTCGACCTACTGGGCTCCACGATCCTTCCGCCTCAGCCTTCTGAGTAGCTGGAACTACAGGCGCGTGCTCCCACGCCCAGCTAATTTTTTGATTTATTGTAGACATGAGGTCTCGGCAAGTTTCCCTGGCGGGTCTCGAACCCTCGGGCTCAGGCGATCCACTCACCTCGGCCTCCCAAAGGGCGGGATTGCAGGCTGAGCCACCAAGCTCGGCTTCCCTCTTTCTCTCCTTCCCTCCCTCCTTCTCTCTCTCATCCTGTCTCTTCCTTTTTTCTTCCTTCCTTCTATCTTTCCCTCTGCCTCTCCCTCTCTCTCTTTCTTTTGGAGGTAGAGGTGGAGTGTCGGACCGAAGGGAGCCAGGCTAATACTAGTTAGATGCATGCTACCTTTCCACATCCTCACAAAGCTTCCCAGGGAGAGATCTCAGAATACTGTGTCTGCGTGGACTTTGTCCTCTCAGCTGTAACACAGTGATTTGTTGGGATTCCAGGACCAGGAAGAGATTTGATGGCTATTCTGAGCTGGATCTAGATGAAACTACATGCAACTGTTCTTGGACACCTTGAAGTTGGATGAATAAAAAACAAGAAATAAGGGCAGAAGATGGAGGCTAATTGAACTGCACAAGGGAAGGCACTGACTGACATGAGTTTGGGCAGGTAGAAACAAGGAGAGAGGACTAAGAATTAGGATTGGTTCTGGCCCTGACCTTGGATAAGTCACTTTTCTTTCCCACTATTGGCCTCAGTTTCCTCAAGACACACAGTTGTCTAAGATGCCATAAAAGCCTTAAAGTTCTAATTGGTTACAGATTCAGATATGGGTCTTTGGAAGATCTCTTGCGGCTCAGAAGGTATAGGAGTAAGCAAGGCGTGTGTTTGCAGATGAGGGCCTGCCAGTTAATCTCAGATGTGCAATCTCATGGGAGCCTTAGTAGGAGTTTGTCTGAATTGAAGAAATGACTTTTGATAAAGAAACGTGAGGCACTCTGATCGGTGGAATGAGCTTGTCCAAAGGAAAGGGATGCTGGAGGTGGAATCGCCAGTGAGCACATCAGCTCACCAGCAGAGGTTTTCTGGAGTACTACCAGGACCTGCAGGGCCCAGGGCAGTTCAGCTATTTTCACAGGAAGGACTTGGCTGCCCCATGGGAGAGTTCTGAAGCTGGGATGAACCTTCCAAATTGCCCAAGTTGAGGCACTGGAGCAGCCATTTATACCAGAATTGTAATAACATACGGATTCACAGTATAGTTTCTGTTAGGTCAGTGGGCTGGTGCTGGGATATGGCAAAGAATTGCACAGAAACTAGATTAAAAAAGAAAGTTTATTTAGAAAGTAGATTAGAGAGAGAGAAGGTGGATTCACCCCTCCAAGACTGGAGAGGAGGCCAGAGTTTAAAGAAAACTTGGTGGCGAGTGCTTGAGGTTAAATGTTTTTAAAGCTTTCCTTTGGTAGGGCAAGTCACCATGGTGACGGGGTGGTGGTCTGCTTTACATCATCACAGAGGGTGCACGCAAGCGCAGGAACTGTTGCCATGGTGATGGGGTGGTGGTCTGTATCACATAGCTCATGAAAGGCTGATCACAATAGATTAGGTCAGCTTGGCCCTTTATGGCTGGAAGACAAATGCTTAGAATAGAAAGGTAATCAGTACAAAGCATACTTTGAGGTTACAAGACAATCATCAGTGACTGACTCCCTTTGGAATCAGTCTATCTCTTGTCAATGATTAGAGGTTGTGTTTAAAGTGAATTTCTTTTTTTTTTATTTGGAGTCTCACTCTGTCGCCCAAACTGGAGTGCAGTGACACACTCCCAGCCACCACAGCCTCAACCTGCTGGGTTCCGGGGATCCTTCTTCCTCACCCTTCCAAGTAGCTGGAACTACAGGCGCGTGCCACCATGCCTGGCTATTTTTTTTTTTTGATTTATTGTAGAGATGAGGTCTCACCAAGCTGCCCAGGCAGATCTCGAACCCGCAGGCTCAGGCAATCCACCCACCTCAGCCTCCCAAAGCACGGGATTACAGGCTGAGCCACCAAGTCCAGCTTAAAGTGAATTTCTAACAAAGCATGACAAAGCTTAAACAAGGCTAAAATGGCTGCACTTTAGCTAAGATTACTCCATTTTGGTGTTTTAACCTTTCAGTTGTGTTAGGAGAGGACAGGAAAGGAAAGACGTGAACAAGCACATAACGCAGCATAAACTGGGGATTTGAAACGAGAATCCCAGTTTTGGCAGCATGGTGTGTCCTCAGTTCAGATGGTGTGTTCCCATGTGTCTTGGCCCTTACAGCCCTGGCATACGTGGTCAAGACTGTGTGTAGATTCACAGAAGATGAAGGAAGGAGATGACTTTTGAGACAGCCTAGGGCAAGCTGGTCTTGAAGCTTCAGAAAAAGAAATAAGGGTCAGAAAAGACAAACGGCTACCTGGGAGTCACAAAATATCAACACTTTCTGCCGATCCTGGAAGATTTCACTCCATATTGTGTGTCTCTTCTAGTACTAGTCACACTTTGGAATTTGGTGGGTACATACAATTCCTCTGGATTATAAAATTCAAGAGGTTAGTTGTATATTTTGAAGAGTGACACAAATCACCTTTTTTCACGTACTGTCCTCTGTCTGGAAAGCCCTGCTCACCTCATCTACCTCCTACTCTGTTTACTCAAGGTACAGCTCCAGTCTCTTCAGGAAGAATTCTCTGAACCCCAGACGACAACTTCTTCCTCCACATCACTCATTCCTCTGCTTGATAGTGGTCAGTCTACCATTGTTTGCTCCCAGTTCAGGACATCCAGACAGACTGGAAGAATTTTTATTTATTTATTTGTTTGTGTGTTTATTTTAGAGTAGAAAATACAGTTTATTGAAAGGTAAATTAGAGAGAGAGAGAAAGAGCAAGAGAGAGAAAATTCACCTCCCAAGGTGGGGGAGGAGGCAACTGGGAGAATTTTTAAGCCAAAGGTGAGCCCCAAGGTGGGAGAACCACATGGTATAAGTTAAGTAAACGTCTGTGAAATAAACAAATGAAAAGATTATTTTGTGAATGAATTAACGAATTACCAAGCATGAATGAAGTTGTATGCTGGAAGATGCTGAATTGCAGGAAAACAACAACAACAACAAAAACTCAGAAGTTGCAAAGTGACAAGATTAGAATTCAGAACCAGCCATCAAACTGTTGAGAAGCCATAGCTAAGCTAAACCTGTTGGGAAAAGCTTTGAAGTTAAAGCACACGCTAAGCCGTGGAATTATACAATGATAACTCACCTTCGGAAGAAATGTAATTTTCATGTGAGCTAATAAAGCTGATTGCATTTAGATGAACCTTTAATGGAGGAGTCTTAAGAAGTGAAACACTTCTAACTATTTGTTCTTAACAAAAGTCAAAAATTAAAATACAATTTCCACTGATAAGTTGCTACGACCAAATCAACTGGAAGGAGGCATTTTAAGTGTTCACTCTTCAATTTTAATTTGTTGAAGGCAGCCTAGTGGAGGTAGTTACACATCGGAGAGTGAAATTGGCAAACCCCATTAGTCACACAACAAAACAGCCATGAATGTGGTTTCTCCAAAGGCTTTCTCCAAATGCCTCCCCTCAAAACTGGGCCTCCATCCAACTTCAAACAGGGAGTCCCAGCTGCCTCTCTTTGTTTCCAGACAAGCACCATCCATGAGTTTCTGATGGGTATACCCTGGCCTCCTTTCCCCAGGGCTAGGAAGAAAATGCTTAATTCTTTTATCCCAAAGCATCATCTTCCTCTTTAAAGTATGCCACTGTAAACAAAGCTTGTGGTTCGAAGAAAAATTGCAAATCTTTGAAAGTAGGGCGGGTCGACAGTGGCAAGCTCCTAGCTTTAGTCTGTGATGATGGCTTGGAATATGGACTTGAATGTTAGCGTTAGACACCTGTAAGGGAATTCAAAGCTAATTCACAGCCAGGCTTCCTCAAGATGGAATTTGAAGAGAGGCTATTTGTGCAATACCAGAGCAGCAAGCCACGCTCTCTAAGCAGGGCTCACTCTCTTGGTGTAATCATCCTTGGATCTCAGAGACAAAGGCATTGCCTCACATTAGATGATCTGTTCCCCTGTACATCTTCCCCCAGAAGACTGTGAGGTTCAGTGGAACAAGAGGAAACCTGACAGAGTCATCTCTGGCTCCTCGGGGTCTAATTAGAGCTTAGTTGAACTAGGAGAATTGGGATCGTGAGGGGATGAATGGATGGGCGGATGGGTGGATAGATGGATTCATTCTTTTATCTTTTCTCTAGAAATAAAGGGCATAATGGGAAGAGAGCAACTGTTGTGATTCAACAGCACTAGGGGTTTAAACCGTGCTCTGCTATATACCTGGGAACAAACTCCTTGGTTGGTAGGTTATCAAGAGAACTGATGAAATGCTGAGGGTATTGCCCTTAAATCAATGCCTATCCCATATTTGAGAGAGAGAGAGAGAGAGAGAGAGGAAGGAGGAAGAAGAGGAGGAGGAGGAGGAGGAAAAGAGGAAGGGAAGAGAAGAAGAAAGAAGAGGAAGGAAGGAGGGAAGGAGGGAAGAAAACGAGTTAATTCTCTGTAACTCTTTATAATTTTCCAGTAGTTGCACTGTCAGGACTCTACCCCCCGAGTTCCACTCACCAACTATAGGATTTTGGATGAATTGTGCACATTTCTGAGCCATATCATTAGAAAATGAGGAAGAATCCGGGTGTGTTGACACATGCCTGTAGTCCCAGCTACTTGAGAGGTTGAGGCAGGAGGATCACATAAGCCTAGGAGATTGAGGCTGCAGTAAACTATGACCATGCCAAGGTCCTTCAGCATGAATGACAGAGTAAGATCTTGTCTCTTAAAAAAATATGTATGTATGTGTGTATCTACCTAGGATTAAGGTGCTACCTATCTCCAGAGAGTTTCAAAGAATACAGGAATCCTACAAAATTCTATAAATTCAGCAAAATGCTGTGTGGTTCTCAAGTATTGGTTTGGTATTGATGTGTATAGCTCAAGAAGAATCTGTGATTTTCTCGGTCTTGAGATCTTGATAGAAGTTCTTAGTTTCCTTCCTTTTTAATAAGACATATTTTTATTAATCAATAAGGGAAACAATAAACAAACATGGAAAACAACCAAATACCAAATGCTAAGCGCACAGTCTAATTGCTCCATCTGAAATTGCAGGAAGAGTAATCAATGCAAATAAAAAGTGGGATGAAGATCGAGTGGGCTTTTAGGAGTGGTCCAGGCAGCAGACAAGCATGACCTTTTGAGATATATACATAAATCAAATAAATAGGAAGCTTTGGTGCCCACATGAAAAATAAACCACGAGAGGGTTAGCATAGTTGGAAAAGGAAGAAGTGAATGATTGTGTCAAATAGATCCATGAGGCCAACTACTGTGGAAACACAAGGAAAATGGTTTCCACATAGGTGTCCTCTTCGTACTTGACCACCATTTCTGCTTTTCCAGTTTTAAGCAAGAAACATATCACCTCCACATAAGAGAGGAGACACAAAGAGAGCAGGGGGCAGGGCTGTTGATACGTATGGATTCTATAGTCAGAATGTGCGGGGAGGCCATCTAGAATTTGCATCTCCGACCTACCGTTGTAATTTTCCCTCCCATTTATCATCCCTCGACCTTCACTCCTATACAACGCCATGGCAAAGCATGGGGTTTTATAAGTTTTGTATCCTAGACCTTCTATGTATCAGGGCTGCAGACTTGGGAAAAATCACATACCTCTCCTCTTCAGTTGAAGCGCAGGGGTTGTGATAAGGTCTATCTTCGAGTTAACAGATGGTCCTCCAGCTCAACGGGAGAGTTCCTTGGCTCATGGAACCAAGTAGAAAAGATAACAGAGACCACAAGAGCCTGGATCTCAGAGTCAGCTGAAAAACCCTCTCCATCGCTTATGCTCCATCTCTCTGGGCGTCAGCTTCCATTTGCTCACACTGGTTTTCTCTGAGAGGCTAGGACCTTGAATCCTGGCAGCTTTAGGCTTGCTGCAGCCTTATCAGCATAAAATGCTTTCTGAGAATGATTTTTGGCTCATTTTTCACTAGAAAACCCCAGGCCAGAGCACCGACTGTCCTGGTTGAAGTCAAATGCTTTCCACTGGGACCTGGAGATGGGGTAGTCTGATCAGGACCATTGTGGCAGACACAGGTGGATGCCTGCCCCCAGTCCAGTCCCCTCCTGGTTCTGACGTCCTGACAAGGACGGCCTCTCATGAAACAGGATGGAAATGCCAGAATCTCATTGACTCAAATTCTGTTGCCGTTGGAAGTAGCCATGTGTCTCCTTTTGGGGCAGTGATAAATAGGGAAGGTCCAGTGGAATCTTATAGAAAAGATGAGAGAGAGCGGGAGACAGAGAGAGGGAGGGAGGAAGACAGAGGGAGGGAGACAGACAGAAACAGAAAGAGGGAGAGAGGGAGAGAGAGAGAGTGAGAGACAGAGACAGAGGGAGAGAGAGACAGAGTGAGAGAGAGACACACACAGAGGGAAGAGGGAAGAGAGAGACAGTGAGAGAGAGAGAGAGACTGATTTTGCAACTTCTAAGAGGGTGTGGTACTAAGAACTGCCTGCAGCCACCTTGGAGACAAGAGAGGATATCCCTTCTCCACTGTACACATGGCTTAGCAGGCAACACTGGGGTCCTCATGACTTTGACAAGCAGCTGGACCAGCCCTGGAACTACCTACATCCAGATGTCTCGTTAGATGAGAAAATTTTTGTCAAAAGAGAAAAATAAATCTTGTTGTAATCCCTTCTACTAGGCCAAGCTCTCTCTCCCCTCTTACACTTATTTCACCTTGACTCACTTTCTTCTTCTCACTTTGAGGTCATACTATAGGGATCCGTAGCATGAGGAGCCCCAGGGGCTGCAGAACAAGAGTGGGGAGGATCCCTCTACCAGTGGTGGGCAGAGTCTCGCAGTGCTTGCTAGGAAATCCCAGAATCCAGGCTGTGGGCTTGTCTGGTCCAGACTCCCCATCACTGCTCTTTCCTTTGACTCTTGGAAGGATCATCTGGACGTCGCCCAATTCCAGCAGAACTGACAAAGCTGGTATTTCATTTCAGTCCTTGGTATTTCTTGGTTGTCTCATGTAGAGTGACATGCCTCCTCTGATTTTATTCACCCAAAAGATAAAATGAGGAAATAAAATTATGTCATAAAAGGTGGCATTGGAGTAGAGATGATGTGGAGGGACAGGCACAGAGTCACGGGCTGGGGGGGCCTCTCTGTGCCTGGCCCCCCTCATCTTTGAATAAAAATATTTAACATTGGCTCAATTTCTAAATACCTTAGTTTTGCAACCTTCAAAATACGGAAAACAGTGCCTACTTCATAGAATTTCTCTCAGAATAAATACAAATCTTCATAAAACCGATTCATGTCATAAATGTTCATCACAAGTACTGTGACCAGGATGAACAAGCAAGCAAACACTTGAGAGCCCTTTTATAGCTGTCTAACCTTTGTGACTCAGTTTCCGCATCTATGAGAAGGAGACCTCTTTTAGAGAACTTTAGAGACTCTGTCTGTTTCCTAGAAAACTCTTTTAATGCGTCTGTGTTTGCCTAGAAGACCACTTCTCGTGACGTTTGTGTAATTGAAAAGAAAGAACTGCACAATCACTGTCTAAATATAAGGGACTATTAATATTTCAGAATATAACAATAATATAGCATAAAGAATGGCTCACAACAGGACAGATTTAACTCACCAGTGCCCAGGAAGTGAGAGGAGAGGAATGTCAATGTGTGTGTGCGTTTGTGTGGGTACCTATCAACGTTTAAAAACTCCAGTATTTACAAAAGAAGGAAGTAGATTTAGCAGGTTTCTCTTTTCCACTCCTGGTATTAAACCTTCTTTTTGATGATTTTTTATTTAAAAATATTTATTTTTCTTCCCTTCCTGGGACCAGTGCATAAACATCCTGGCGTGACCTTTGGTCATCAGCGAAAAAACAGCAGCAGGTGATGACCAGTGTTCTTTTTTTAAAAACGAATGTTTTATGTTAGATTAAGGCGATCCACGCATATCTGTTACATGGACATTTTATGTAGTGGTGGGGATTGGGTCTCAGATGGCCCATTCCCGAGAGAGGCAACTTTTGTACCCCATAGGTAGTTTCTGAACCCTAATCCTCCTCCCAAAAGAGAATAATTGTAAGTCTAAACCTGAAATCTTGCTTGAATTTGAAAGACAAAACCCTGGACAAAGGAGACAGCTCAGTACTTTACATAGAGTAACCACTCAGTTTTTGGTTGCTGCTGTTATTGTTTGTTGTTATTATTATTATGATTAACTCAAAGGTGACATCGACAAAAATTACGGTAAAGTATCTTACCCAGAAAAAAAGCAATCATCTTTAAAAACAGAAGAGCAAAAATTTGATAAGTTGCTATTTTTAAAATATTGTTTCTTAATTTAACCAACTGCTTAAATTTGAGGGGAACATAAGAATCAAAGCAGAAATTAGAAACCTCGATTTTTTTTTCTAGCAGAGGTGACTGTAACACTTTTCTCATGGTAAGACTAGGTCCATAAGTGTGAAAGAAAGGGAATGACATTTGGCATTCACTTCTCCTGATCCCCATTCCCTCCAGAGAAAGGGAGGAAAGAATTTAAAGACCATCCTTAGAAGACATGAAAATGAACAAAATTCTTGCTTAATGTTAGTTATTAGAGCTGGACAAATTTCCGCTACTAGATAATGTAATTATTCCCCACACTATATTTAATTATCAGGTGTACAGATAAATTGACATTTTTATTCCTCTTTTAAATATTGAAAATTAATTGAGGAAAAATGCATTCTACAATGTGGATAATTAAACAAATATGCTACGAAACAAGGCCGTGTTCAATTTTATTTTATGTGTAAATTATATGGAGACCCAAAGGAGATGAAGTCTTATTATACAGATTGCTCCTTTATTAGCATTTCAATAGAGAGACTTTTCCTCTTGGTTTTGAGCAACACAGTGAATTAGGCAGCACCTGCCAGAGGTGCATGCAAAAGAGGGTGTTAAAAAGTTTGCTTCCTAGAAAGAAGGAAAACTTCCACGTTTATTGCATTTGCAAGGCTTTCTGCTAACTAGGGAAAGTCAACCCCAGTTTGGACTGGAGAATGAACTCTCACGTAGCATCGCAAGATCACAGACGTGAGTCATTCTGCAGCTGGGGGAGGATGTTGAGAACATTTGGTCTGATGCTCTGGTCCAAGAACCAAGGGTTGGCTTCTGGTCATGCAACTGTACACTCTTATGTGTTCTCTTTTTATCTTTTGCCTCTTACCCGTTTGACTGAATTTAGGTAGAAGCATGCAAAATGTAAATTAACTATGATAATCATATTTTAGCCAACTTGTGTTTTATGCCAAGTCTTGAGCTAGACTGAAAAGTGGAAAACAGAGGAATTCCTACGGTCCGACAGTCTCCTGTGACAACCCCAGGCCTAGGCAGCCACTGCTCTTCTTTTGAGGGTCCCCTCCTGTCCACAACAGCCCATCGGACCATCCCAACATTACTTTCTTTGGAGTCTCTGAGGTTTCCTTGGCATCCGTTTATTTGCTTTGACATACAATAATATCAAGAAGTATCACACTGAAAAATCCTCATGCCTTACCAGGGAATTTGTTGGAAAGAGAAGCTAGAATTTCTTAACCACCTACCGTGCCAAAAATTTCTGATATTATCTATTGCCCAAAGTTAGAATTGCTTAGTGAAGATTTGAAGTTAGAATTAAAGACCCTTGCCCCCTCATTTGGTCAGCAGTATTTGTTCGTCTGCTCTGTACTTTTCTCATGAAGCTGTCTTGCACTGCACCACCATCTATATTTGACTAAGAAGAATGATCTTTATATGGAAAGAAAGAAATGCCGTCAATTTTTGGCAATTAACAAATGCCACATGAAACGCTCTAAATCAACCCTGCGATTCATTTTAATTCAAGCCATGTCATTTTGTGCTCATCATTAATATAATATTTAAGTCATGATATTTATTTAAATAATATTTAAGTAATATCTTAAAGGAAGCTATTCGTTGCCGTTTGGCTCAGGCTGTCAGGACTCAGGATAAACCAAGGTTACAGGGTCGAGTGGCTCTGCACAAAGTTGGAAGTTCTTTGCGAGGTCGGACAGGGGATAAGGCTGTCTAGGTCAGCTAAGGCAGCTGTACATTGATCACGGATTTGTGCTGAAGACAAGCAGGGCAGCTGAAGGGGTCAGCAGGTTTACCAGGATACTTGTAAGCAGGAGGCAGTGCAAAGATCAGATGCCTTCCTAAGTAGGTCCCAGTAAGAATGTGTGGGTTGGATTGGGGCAAAAAGTCCAAGGTCAGGAACTTGAGAGTGTGTCAGCTTCACAGATAGATATAATGACTTTAAAGAGGCTCAGACTATTCCAGCCACTGCTGTATGCAGCTCAGAAACAGAAAGAAAGCATCTAAGCTTAAAATTAGGAGACCTGGATTGTCTACAATGGGTCCCTTGACGATGCTGGACTGTAGTGTCCCTAAAGAGATGTAAATAGCAAAAAATATCATTTGGAAAGAAATAGCAAGACAAGGCAATTGCAAAAGAATTGGGTTTCAAACACTTCAGGACAGTTATAAGGACTCTCATAAAAGATCAGGCTTCTACTGCATTTCCCACCGAGTTATTCAGACAGGAGATCTGCTTTGAAATTTCTCTACAAATTCTTGGAACCCTAATGCACAGCTTGAACCCCAAAGCAGCAGATGTTTTGAAATAGTGTAAATGCACAAAGAATGACTTTCAAGAATCCAGTAAAATGTTGGAGGAGAGGTTAAGAATAACACAACTAAAAAAGCAAACAACATACATTATTCAGATATAGCTATCATTTATACAATCACATACAAAAGGATCCATTTTTATTACTAAGTTATATCAAGTCTTTTTCCTAATTTTCCCATAATTTAACATTCAATTTATTTTACTATCCACATCACGGATAATTCATGGATAGAGTCTTGAAAATTTGATATGATTCATTTCACTTCCAAGTAACATAAGGCCTTCTGCCTAATTTTCCCATATTTTTACATTCAATTTATTTTACATCCACATCACGGATAGTGGTGGATGGAACCTTAAAAATTCAATTTGATTTGAAAGGTAGTGAACATGAAATTAGACATGAATAGCAGTATAGTTACACATTCATTCAACAAACATTTACGGAATATTTCCCTTGTTCGCCACAACATGGTGGTATAGGAATTAGAAATGAATTTGAAATAGACTGCACCAAAAAGCCCATACTTTAGTAGGGATAATGGACCATATATAAAATGTAAAAAGGGAGGTAAAAACATGAATTTTATTTGAAGTCTATGACACATTAGGCACTTTAATCAGTGATTCTTCACAGGATTTCTAGAAGCTGAATATTTTTATGCCCATTTTCCTGACGTGAACTGATTTTACTTTAGTTCATTAAGTATCCAAGGTAACATTAAGTGACAAACTCATGATTTAAGACAGATCATTGTGGTATAATATCCACAGTCTTTTAAACATACCAAACTACTTTACTTCTATTTTTTGACAATGAAAAATTGTATATATTGACTGTGTAAGTGTAATACACATAACAGGTTTTAATACACGTATACATTGTACATATTGACTGCGTAAGCATAATACACATAATACGTTTTAATACAAGTATACATTGTGGAATGATGAAATCAAGCTAATGAACTTACCACTGTTTAAATGGTGAGAACAGTTGATATCTACAATCTTAACACTTTTCAAGTATATAAGACACTATTTTAACAGTGGTTACCACGTCTGGCTAACTTTTGAAATTTTTATAGAGATAAAGCATATTTATCTTGTCTAACTAGAACTTTGTACTCTTGAACCAACATTGAATTTAATTATACCACGCTACTCTCTAATGAATGACGGGACATGTAACAAAAGTACAGAATTGGAGGAGAGGAAGCCTTTAGTTGGGTTAGGCAGGAAGGCCGCATGGAGGAGGCGGCACTGGAATCAGAGCTAGACTTTGAAAGATGGATTGACAGGTGTGCCTGCCAATTCAAGTGTTTGCTATTTGGATATATGTGTACAACCAATCATTCATTACAAAAGCTGGGTCAAGATACTGCTCCTTCCATAGAAAATGTCATTCCTGGCCCTTATGCCTTCCTGGAGCTTTTCTTGATATTCCAGATGCTTTTTGTCTTCTTTGGGAGATAGGTGACCATTTAGGAAAAACAGTTGCACAGATGAGTAAGGTGGGAGTAAAACAGATGACCTTACCCGATGAAACTATCTCCACGTTCCTCATCTGGGTGGAACCTTAATAAAGCTTTTACTGGGCAGTCCACACTGAGAGGTCACAGGGGTCTCTGTGGCCAAAGAAAATATGGACCACAGAAATTCAGACAATGGTGAGGGAATCCATGGTGTTTTGGAGCTGGGGTGGGATTTGGTTGCCTCCTTTTGACCTGAAATGAGTTCATAGCTCTGTTCCATGAACCCCCTGATGAAAGCCTCTATATATGTCATCAGCCAAACCTGCAGGAAATTGTTCTACCCCTTATCATATAGGATTCTGGTCATCTTTGCCCACATTTCTAATATGCCCTAGTCTAAAGAAACGAATGTATGAATGAATGAATGAATCAATGAGCTATCTCTATTAGATCCTTGCTTGGAATTGGTGAATGAGTCACGTTGCTTCGATTTGCCTGGGAAACAAGACTTTAATATCCTGAATGTTGTATAGTCTGATATTAGTAAAATGTCACTTAGAGTTTTAAAAAATGCCACCCCTGCCATTTTCGTACCTTGCTATTTAAGTTTTGTCCTTATCTCCTTCCAGGACCGCATGTGGCAAATGTGAAAAACAATAATCATGGCGCTTTAATGACAACTTGACTCGATCATGATGAATGCTCCAAGCCTATGCATCCTCCCTTTCTTCACATAATTGTGCTCCACACCTTGGATCCCTGAGGTGTGTGAGCTCCCTCCCCACCTCTAGTAGGAAAATGGTCCCTGAGCTTAGCTAGAAAATCCTTTTAGCTTGCTGTTGCATCATGATGGTTTGTAGATTTCAAGCAGAAAGGGACAGAGAAAACTTCACGAGGCTCACAGATTTCAGGAGTCACTAAACATATGTGTTCATCTGTGATTCTTCAGAGCCTAGTTTTCCTCTACAAAATTACAAATGAATGACTCATTTTGCTGACTAAATGAAGCTGCTTTAAATGTGTGTGTGTGTGTGTGTGTGTGTGTGTGTGTGTGTGTTGAGATGCTGAGAGAAGCCCATGTTTTACTTTTGAATGTTCACATCCAAAAACAAAAGAAAGAAAAAGAAGAAAGGACAAGAATCACACCAAGCAGTACCACAACTCCCGCTTACAACTTCATAACTGAATGTGCTCTACCAGGGAGCAAAAATATATAACTACCCCCAAGACGGACACACACAAGATGTCAAGTGTCTGCAAAATCAATTCCGAGTCCAAATTCTCAGCCCATGTGAAGTTGAAAGAATTCCTTTTCCCTCCCCCACCCCTGCTTTTCTTTCTTTTTCTTTTCTTCTTTCCTTCCTTCTTTCTTTCTTTCTTGAAGATGAGCACTCTTTGGTCTTTAAATTTATGGCTGCTTTTCCTCCAGTCCAGCAAAATTTGAGGATTGCCTGGGGCTCTCTGGGACAGGAAGATGCAATGTTGACTTTAATGAACAGATGGTATCCGGAGGAAAAAAAAAATCTATCAGGGTTTTAAGCGTCAGAGTTTGATAGAGAATTTGCCTGTGGGGTGTCTAGGAACCTGGACAGGAGAGCATGTCTTGACCTCACAGGAAGTAGGGGTGATTTTTTTTTGCACTCACAAAGTGATCTGACTTGGGGAGTGGGCTCAATTTGGGAGGGGACATGTATATTTTGTCATTGGCAGATTATTTGAACAAAACAGTCATATTTTCAGAAATAAATGTAGTGCACTACTCCGAAGTAGAGACAGGACCTCCTAGCTGACTATAAATTCTCATAATTCTTTTGGCTTAACCTTGAGCAAGATAAGGAATAGAAGTCTCTTTGCAAACGGTCATTATACACACACACACACACACACACACACACACACACACAGACATAGGACATGTTTTCATCATGATTGCTATCATCGTCATCAGTGGTTTCCTAGTTGATTGAGCACAGACGAGAGTTATGTGACCCCTCTTGGCCTCAGTTTCCTTCTCTGCAAAATTGGGATGGTGACCCACTTTTGCATATTGATGAGATAGAGGGTATTGCACCTGTCTCTTGAAAGCTTTCAGTCCGTGACTGGCACACTTGCTAGACTCTTCACAGCTACTCAGCATGTTGCCTGGAGGGACCTTGCCTCCGGTACCCCAAGCATAAGCACATTGCACATTGTCGAGGACACACTAAGCACTCGTGTGCTTGTTGAATACCACTCTGTCTTTGAATTCCATCCACAGACTTCCGGAAAGGCCCCATTTACTGACATTTGATCTTGCTGGCATTTCTACTTTGGCCGACAATCTCCCTTCCTTACTGATACACTCAAAGTCTTATCGGAGAGAGCTCTGAAAAGCGGTTGTTCCACTAACCAAATACTTCTAAATGCATCTACAGAATTTTTAAAAAATAAATCCATTTTTAAAATATAAATCCGATGAATAAGATCATTTCTCCTTCGCTGTACTTTCTTGCTGTCTTAGTACATTCATTATTCTATAACCAAAAAAATTCATAAATGGGGTGGCTTATATACAACACACATGCATTTCTCGCAGGTCTGGAGGTTGAGAATCCAAGGTATCCGTGGATTTGGAATCAGGTGAGGGCCGTTCCTCACAGACAACAATTTCTCATTGTGTCACCACACAGTGGAAGGAGAAAACAAGCTCCCCTGGCCTCTTTTATAAAGACACCAGTCCCATTCACCAGGATTCTATCCTCATGACCTAATCCCCTCCTGAAGTCCCTCCCCCCTCCTTATACCATCTCTTTGGGGGTTAGGATTTCAGCTTATGAATTTTGGGGCGACACAAACTTTCAGAGTCCTGTTCTTCCCCCATAACGCATGGAGAGCATGTTTTTGGATCTTGTAACTTGAGATGATGACCCACTTTTGCATATTGATGAGATTGACCTTCCATATGACCCCGCAATCCCCCTAATGGGAATATACCCAGAGGAACTCAAATCACTCTACGAAGAAGATACCTGCACACGCATGTTCGTCGCAGCATTATTCACAATAGCAAAAACATGGAACTAACTGTGCTGCCCATCAAAAGAGGACTGTATAAAAAAAATGTGGTACATATACATGATGGAATATTACGCAGCCATAAAGAAGGACAAAATTATGAACTTTGCAGCAACTTGATTGAACTTAGAATCTGTAATACTCAGTGATCTATCACAAAAACAAAGAATTGAGTACCACATGTTCTCACTCATAAGTGGACCTTGAACAATTAGCATAAGAAAGGGATTGGCAGTAGTGGGAAACTGCCAGGGGAGGGGAGAGGCACACTTCATCAACAAGGGTACCTGCATAATAAACATTTGCATACCTAACCCTGAATTGTAACCCACATCTTCCAGATTGAAAATTAAAAAAAAGAAAAGAAAAAGCCTCTTCAGAATTAAAATGACCCAGAACCTCTTCCTCTGGAATTCTTGGGTTATGTGCTGTTACTGTGCTCATTCTTTCTTGAATTCTTTATTGATAAGTTGTCAGCCTGTGTTTGAGATGTGTGCTATGTGGCAGACACTTTGCTACAGAGCTAGAATTCTCCCTTGAGGCCTCAAATGTGTTGTCATCATTTTTGATAAAAACAACAAATTCCTAGAATGAGCTATGTCCCATTTTGGCTTCTGTCTTTTGCAAATGAGGTATCCCTTTGTCCAAGATCCAGGGATAGCACAGTAAGATCTCTTATAAGAAAGCATGTCCTAATTATTGAAGGGTACAAGATTACAACCTTTTAAAAATCCTTTCTGTAGTTTTCTGCCTTCTACATTTCCTGACCAGGAATTATGGTCACCGATGTTTCTGCCTGCTTGTCTACCTGTATTATCTTTTCTATTTGTCTATCTTTTGTATTTTTGTGGGCTTGGGATGTAGAAAACTATGTATGGAAGATGCATTGTCAAAAACATCAATGGACTAGAGTTGAAATTCTTATTGGGACACCTACTGGTTTTGAGACTACGCAAATAACCTTAACGCTCTTTCACTGTCCTTACCTTAAATTGGAAAACTTATCAAATTTACCTTTTAGCATGATTGGAAAGCTTAGCTACATTTTTTGCGATGCTCTGGACCAGTGGTGAAAATGTCACCTCCGTTGGAGTACACAGGACCGTTCCACCCCTGCCTTGGATGTCCATCCATGCTTATCTTCTGCTATCTGTAGCTTGGATGATGATGGTGATGATGATGACGATGATGATGATGATGATGATGATGATGATAATAATAATAGAGTGAGTTACTGAAGCTATTTGTGTTCTACCTATTACCTTCTTTAATCCCCATGGAAATGCAGTGTCGTTGGCATTGCAATGCTTGTTTTGCAGTTAAGAGCATGGGAAGTCAAATAAATTGCTGAAGTCACACAGCCAGTAAGCGACTCAGTCCCACATTTCTGACACCCAAACCATGAATCAATTCACTGCATTGGACTTCCTCTAGGGGAATGAGACAGGTTTGCAGAGTACAGAGTAATGGATCATCAAGGTGTAACTCTATCTATCCCAGAAGGCAGCCAGCTCCTCGGGACATTGACTATATTTGGCAGACTGTCACATTCCAGGTGATCGAAGATTCAGACATCGAGAGAGGACGTATTTGTTCTCTTCTTTACGTGTGAGTTGAGCCCTTGGGGACCGGGACCTGCCTCGTGTTTCAGGGATCTAGCTTGCTGTCTTCCTGCGGTGTGCCAGTGATAATGTATTTAAGAGATGCCGGACTGATCAGGTGAGAATTTATGTAAGCTGAAACCATTAGGTGGCTTAATTAAATCAGGGCATTTAGCTCATTAGCCTTCTGCTCCTGGGACTAATAAATTTGAACCTAGTGGTGCTAATCACAAAAGAAGTCAAGTCCAGCCTATCCCCTCTGAGTGGAGAGAAGAGACACGGCAGGAGAAAGGTAGGAACAGCCTCAGAGAAAGCGTGACTCTCAATGTGAATGGGGTATGTTGAGGATTCTGGGCCTTCACTGCGAGTCAGGTAATATAGGAGAGAATGATAAGTTTGCTGACTAAAGGGAACCCCAAATGTCACTTGGTCATCCCCCAAGAGTGTCCACTTGGGAAGACCCCATCTGAGCTGTTGCAGAAGCCTGGGTCTGAAGGGTGACGTCTTGCCATAATGGCTGATGATATACTTGCTATCTCACAACTATGACAGCTGGGACGGAAGCGTCTGTGGCCGAGCCCCAACCTTCTGCTTACAAGTAAAGTATGTGTATTGACTTCCAATTTTTCAAGCTCATGCAGCTTACCTGCCGGGTTTTTGACATGAGTGCTAGCTTAACTTCTTAACCTGCATCACCAACGCAGCTTACAAACTCATGTCTGTTCCTCTTATCTCACTGTTTCTTCCCCGACATGGCAGCCGGGTTTATATTTGTGCAACAGACATCATGATGCCATCTCTCAGTAGCTTCGCATTATCCTCAAGATCAAGTTCAAATTTATTAACACACCCAACCAAACCTTCCTTTACGTTTTATCTCCCACTCCTACCGTCTCTACACCCCACCTCCCAGGGAGGACACCGTGCTCATAAACAGTTGGAATGATTTGCATTTTCCTAAACGTTTTACACCCTTCCTCAAGAGCCTTGGCATATCTTGATACCTTTAGCACGCCCTTTAGAATTTCACTGGGAATTCTTTTTCACTCGGGAATACTTCTTCATCACCTCACTCAGCTGATGGCTTGGGCATCCTCACCTTTGTCAAGCTCTCATGAACATTTCCAGGTTTGGAAAGCCATGCCTTGGGTTTGTGCTAATGAGTTAAATGCCCTGGTTTAATTAAGCCTTTTTCCCCCCCGAAAGCCTGTTCTTCTCCCACCTCTCTACATGCCTCTCTTCCCCTCCAGACTCTCAGCATCTTGAGACCAGGGATCATGTATTCATAATCACAATAATCTGCTTAGAGGGTCAGATTAGAGCACCCCTGAATGCTGTCTAGACACTTTCTCACATGGGGTGATATTGGCTGGCACTTGATCATTCTGAATGGGCACTGGCCGATAGCTCGAACAGACGTGACGCCTGCAGAAGCCATTGGAAAGGAGAGAGTGGTAAAAAAAAAGTTAACACTCGGACAGGAAATCTGGAGTGAGGACAGAAGGTTCAAAGGAAGGTTTTATGGCTTTTTGCTACACAGTGTTTAATGAAAACCATTTCTATAACTTCCCATGACATTTTCAATAAAATAGGCATTTCTTTTTTAATGTATGTTAAGTTGGCTCTTCTGGGTAGGATGTGATAAGCACTTTCATATGGCTTCAAGGTCTATCTTAGGACACTGCCCTTCCCCCACCCACATCTCTATTCCTTTTACAATGATCACTGACCTTAGTGAGCACTCCTCATATGATAGCACGTGCGAGGCACCACCTTACACTGTCTCATTTAATGCTCGAAATAGCCCTGGAAAGAGGTATCAAGTTATTTATTTATTTATTGATTGAGTTGGAATCTCACTCTTTTGCCCAAGCTGGAGTGCAGTGGCACCTTCACGACCACAGCAGCCTCGACATGCTAGGCTCAGGAGATCCTTCCACTTTAGCCTTCCAAGTAGCTGGAACTGCAGGCGCACGCCACCACACCTGACTAATTTATTTTATTTTATTGTAGAGACAAGGTCTCCCCAAATTGCCCAGGCTGGTCTCGAACCCCTGGGCTCAGGCGATCCTCTCACCTCGGCCTCCCAATGTCCTGGGATTACAGGTGTGATCCATCGTGCCAGGCTGCATTCATTCTTATTTTGTGTGTGTGTGTGAGCTGAAGTCTCATTCTGTCACCCAGCCTGGAGTGCAGTGACTCCACTCACGGCCACTGCAGCCTCGACTTGCTGGGCTCAGGCGATCCTTCCGCCTCAGCCTTCCAAGTAGCTGGAACTACAGGCGTGTGCCACCACACTTGACTAATTTATTTTATTTTATTGTAGAGACGACGTCTCGCCAAATTCCCCGGGCTGGTCTCGAACCCCTGAGCTTAGGCGATCCTCTCGCGTTGGCCTCCCTAAGTGCTGGGATTACAGGCTTGAGCCACTGCGCCAGGCTGAGGTATCATTATTAATATACTGATGGTGAGGAAACTGAGAAGAAAAAAGCATAAAAGATGCTTCTGAAGCTACACGATAAGAGAGAAACCCAGACCTGATCCAAGTCGCCGTTAGGAGGAGAGCCAATGTTTGAAGCGATTCTTCGAGGTCCTGCCATGGTACAGGACCTGGCATCTGGGCTTTTCTCAACACCCACAGTCCAAGGCTGACAGGAGAAGGTATCACAGGTTGTCTGTGGGCAGGACAGAGAGAGGGAGACACCGCTGAGTGCCTGGGCATCTTCAGACTGCTCTAGCTCTGTGCCCTTGACTCCTGCTTCTTGGTGGAAGGTAGTGAGTTCACAAAGCTCCTGTTGAGATTTCTAATGTCACACTCACAACCTGCCTGGTGTTTTGCTATTTTCTCCCATTTTCTTTTTTTTTTTTTTTTTGAAAATGTGGAAAAATACAGGGAGCTTTCTCTAGAAATGCCCAGAAACCCCAATCAGCCTGAGTAAGAGAAAAGAGTACAAGGAAGAAGTTGTATTTGAAATGTGTTCTTGTTCCAACCCAAGTAAGATGAAAGCCAGCCTGCAAAGTTTTTAGCCAACCAGGCAGGAGACAGCCCAGAACAGAGGTCGTCTACTTGGTGATGTAGTCATTTGTACCAATTCAGAAACTAGAATCTATTATACGTAGACAGAATTTGGAGTTCCAGTATCTTCCTACAGAGTAACAAACGAAGGGCTCTTCGTTCTCGGCCACAAGCCAGTGGATTGACTCACAGACCTGGGCTCACACCTTGGCTCTGGTGTTTGCTGTGAGCTTGACTTTCAAGACCGTATCCAGCTTATGTGCGCCTCTGTGAGTTAGTACTCTGAGTTCTAGTTTGAGAGTGGGTGTCACAGTTACTGGAGATGATGCTTGTAGGTTCATTTTGTAGGTGCTGATATAGGACTGCCAGAGCAGAAGTCTTATCCGTGTAACCCTAACCCTCCTCAAGGTCTGTGTTTTGTCATCAAGAGCCCTTGTCCACATTTCCTTAAGGTCTGTTACACCCTAGCCATAATAGGTACAATGTAAAAACCGTGCTCTGAGTCCTATACTCTTGAAGGCTGTAGTCACGGGCCACACCAGGCTGTGGGGCACTTGAACCGTGGCCCGTCTGCATTGAGATGTGCTGTCGGTGTGAAACACTCCCTGAAGTTCACACACTTGACATACCCACAAAAGAAGGATATCTCCTTAATAATTGTGTATGGCTTCCCGACTGAAATAATATTTTAGATAAGTTGGAATAAGTCAAATACATCATCAAATTCAATTTCACCTGTTTTATTTTATGCTATTTTAACATGTAGGTAACAGAACATTTAAAATTATATGCAAGTCTCTCACTGCATTTCTATTGGGCAGCTCAGGGGTGGCCCGTCGTTTTTTATTTTTCTTTTTTTTCTCTCCTTGCTCTGTTATCGGGAAAAATACTTCCTCTCCTTCTTCTTCTGCCCCAGAGCCTGTCCTCACCATCTCATTTTGGCTTTCGGCACAGTGTCCTGTTGTGACAGTGATAACGGTTCTCATGGTGATGAAAGGTGTTTATGAAACTCCACGTCCTCAGTGGGTCTCTCCTTTAAAAACACCCCCATTCGGGTCCTTCCTCCAACATTCCCTTGTCTGATGAGGCAAGCTGACTTGGCACCTGGCAGGAGATTCTCTTGAGTTGGTAGCCATACCTAGGTCAAATTCAGTGGAGGGAATGGTCTCCTTCTCAGGCCAGCCGCCTGTTCCCTCAACACTTCTGAAGACAGAAGTGTCTGCCTCTTTTTCTCACCTTTCACTGAGGTGGCATAAACACTGTTGGTTCAAGGAGTGGTTTCTCCTTCCTGTTCTGTTCCCTCCAACTGTTTCCACACTGTTTTCTTCTTTGTGACTCACTAAACCCTTCTAACTGACTGGGGACCTGATTGACTTATGCACTCTTTGGTTTGGCAAACATTCATCCTGCATTTCATAAACACCAGATACCACACAGAGGATAGAAAGATGAGGTTGAACGCAACATTTGGCCTCAAGGAATTGTGGAGTCATTGAGAAAACAGATCCGTAAACAAAATATTTCAATATTTCAGCCTCACTAATCATCTGAGAAAT
The DNA here is from genome assembly GCA_963574415.1 of Tarsius wallacei. Taxonomy (NCBI): domain Eukaryota; kingdom Metazoa; phylum Chordata; class Mammalia; order Primates; family Tarsiidae; genus Tarsius; species Tarsius wallacei. Next base: position 134,974 of record CAUYQG010067059.1, on the reverse strand, counting down.
GCAATTTCAAAACTACAGTGAGATAAAATCTCATACCGATCAGGATGGCTATCATTAAGAAATCGAAAGAAAAAACAGGTGCTGGCAAGGCTGCAGAGAAAAGAGAACACTTCTGCACTGTTGGTGGGAGTGTAAGCTAGTTCAGCCTTTGTGGAAAGCAGTGTAGTATTTTCTCACAAAATCCGAGCTACCATACTGTCCAGCAATCCCATTTCTGGAGAATATACTCCAAGTATATACTACTAAAAAGACACCTGCCCATGTATGTACATTGCAGTCCTATTCACAATAGCAAAAACATGGAACCAACCCAGATGCCCTTCAAAAGTGGACTGGATTAAAAAAAAGTGACACATACTCCCTATGGAATACCATGAATGTGACACATACACACTATGGAATATCATGCAGCCATAAAGAACAGCCAGTCATGTCCTTTGCTGCAACGTGGATACAGCTAGAGACGATCATTCTACACGAACTATCGAAGAACTGAATCCTGCTTGTTCTGATTCATAAGCAGGCCTTACATACTGGGCATGTGAGCACAGAGGTGGGAACATCAAACACTGGGCACTACTAAAAGAGATAAGAAGAAGAAGGGATAATGAGCACCCACCCACCCATTGGATACCATATCCACCACCAGGGAGAGAGAGAGTTCCCTAGATGCCCAAACCTCAACTGCAAGCCATTAACTTATGTAGTAAATCCTCACATGTGCCCCGCAATTCTAAGATAAAAACCAGTATAAATAGACACACTGTCACAAATAAAAGAATAAATAAATAAACACAATATTACAATAGATGGGGGCATCAGCTGGAGTCACAAAAGGGGTCAACTTAACTTATCAGAGGATGGAAAAAAAGGCTCCCTAAAGACGTGCTGAGTTCAGAGGGAAGAGCAAAGACGCCTTAGCTAGGGTTTGCTTTGTTATTAGTATCATTATTGTTACTATTGCTATAGTCAACATCACACTCATTATTTTAGAGGTAACTGCACAGGAAGAGGATTGAATAAGGGCATGCGAATCTTAGGGAGTTGAAAATGCAAGAGATGGAGAATGACGGCCCAGTGCATGGAGGCCTCGTGAAGAAACTTTAGGGATTCAGCCTTTATCCTGAAGACACCACAGGTGGAGCTGACAGAGACACGTGAACCCGCCCGCCTAGCACTAGGAGCCTGTCACTTTGGCAGCCACAGGGTGAGAAGTAAAATTGCTCTTACCTGATGTCTGGAGAACAGACCCCCACCATATGTCCCGAGTCCAACTGGTCTGTCTAGAAGACACTCCCACGAGATATTTACAATTTTATCTGCTCCCTACTCCCTCCCCATCTAAAGAAGGCCCCTCCTGGGAGTCCAGTTTCTGTCTGTGATATTAATTCTCACAGTCCCACCAAGCATAAAGGATTCTATAGATCCGTCCTCTCATGGATGATGAGGGCAAAGGTGCTGGGTCCAGCAGGCGCCTTGGGGAACCAGAGCAGACATGGAGATCTGTCCTTCCTGGCCCCAGAGAGACTGGTTTGGTTCAGGGACCCCTGGGGCCCTGTCTGAAAAGTGGCTTTCCTTATTTCCCTTTGATCAGGCAGTTCATGGCGTATTTGGAAGGACAAGGAGTGATTTGTCCTCCACATGTGTTTTCATTTATTCCTTAAAGGCAGAGCTAAAGCATTAAGCAAGAATACAATGAAGTCTAGTGGGCAGACAAGCTTCAAACAGTCTCCAAGGGTATATTTAAGATAAGCTCATTTGTTTATAATCCATGTTTTTTTCAAGTAGTTTATAAAAAATACAGCATGATAAAATTATATCAGAAAAATAAGGATACAAGTAAAATAAGATGATGTCAACCATAAGTCAATTCTGGAAAAAGTGGCTACAAATTCCTACACAACTCACCGAGGGAAGCCATTATTGAGGGGGGAGCTTCCTGGCAGCCAATGAAATAAGGGACATTGTTTCACAGGTAGGGAGTGAAAGAACACTTACCTCTGATACTTAGAGTTAAGAAAAATCACATTGGCTGTTCTTCATAAAGGAGGAATTTTCTAATTAAGTGTAATTTGGCAAGATCTTGACCATGGGTCAGACTATGGGCTTCAAATAATGATTTAAAATGATATAAATTTATCTCATTTCAATAGCATGCCTTGAGCACCTGTGAAGTACCAGTGTGGTCAACTGTAATCATGGGTTCAAATACTTTCTACTCTTCCCTGGGGTTGGTTATATATCCCTTCCTGCTGCCAGAGTGTGTGCACAGTAAGTACCACATCCCGTGAGAGCATAAGCTCCTGCACCCTGGTGACATCAAGTTGCCCACACTAAGTGATATGTGCAGCTTCCCAGCAGAAGCTCTAGGATCTGTTGAAGGACTCTACAATGAACTCTTTTCCCTCAGATTCCAGAAGGTCGAGTGCCAGGAAGGAACTCTGCAGTCATTCCTTCTATATCTTAGTATGGAGAAGACACCAGAAAGAGAGGTGTCATTGACTCACAATTGACATACATGTAGGCAAAAAATAAAGCCTTATTCCAGAATGCTCCTGAGATTTGAGGGTTGTTTGTTACTTCAGCATGACCTAGTAAAAGATCTCATCACACGGCTTTATCATGGCGAATATAGCTTTACCAGTGCCTTGGGGAGATATGGAAGGCATAAAAGACGCAATTCTTACCCTCTGGGAACATGCAATTTAGTGAAGTAAGCTATAAGTATAAGTTTAAAAATAGACTGAAGGCTATAAGTGCCACTTTAGAGTCTCAGAAAGTACTTGGGAATCAAGCCCAGCTGCAGGAAACAACATACCTAAAGAGAAAATCACTTCCTCAAAGAATGGATGCTGAGAGAAAGAGCTAGGTTGGCATGGAGCAGGGAAACTTCTGGAAAGACCACAGCAGGAGCTTATGTGGAGAGGCGGGGCTTAGCAGAGTGTGTTCCGGGAATGTAGAGAGGACAGTTTCAAATGGAGTGCAGATTGAGAGAAAGACTGTGATTGGAAAGAAGACTGTAGTCTAGGCCTCAAGTGACAGTGCCTAGGAAGTTCCTGTTTTGTGCTAGGCATCATTCTCAGTGTTTCACACATCTCATCTCGTTTAGTCTTCACAGTAGACTTGGGCGGTAGAGGGTCTAATAGCCATTTCACACGCAAAGGCTCAGTCCAAAAGCAAAAATGTCCGTAAGTGGCAGAACTAAGATTTGAATTTCAGTCTTCCAGGCTCCACAGCTCAGCTCGCCTTTCTCTCCAGGTAAACAGATCGATGGTGGAGGGTTTTTCATGCCATACTAAGTACGGGGTACTTCATTGAATGGACAGTGGGGGATAACTGAAGGCTTCTGGGTTGGGAGAGGGGAGAAAATGGTCTGGCTTGTGCTTCAGGAAGACAATTCCATCAGCCATGTTGAAGATGGCCCGAATGGTGGGACTGGGAACAGGAGACAAGCAGAGGACAACAACAGCATTCCATACCCTGATTGCTAATCTGTCCATTTAGCTATTATAGGGGGGAAACTGACTTCAATCAGTCTTGTAAACACCTTTGATCAGGTGCAGTGGCTCACACCTGTAATCCCAGCACTTTGGGAGGTGGAAGCTAGAGGATTGCCTTGAGTCCAGGGGTTCAAGACCAGCCTGGGCAACTTGATTAGACCTCAGCTTTACAATAACTCCAAAAACTAGCAAGGCATGGTGATGCATGCCTGTGGTTCCAGCTACTTGGAAGACTGAGGAGGAAAGATCACCTGTGCCCAGCAAGTCGAGGCTGCGGTGGCCATGAGCGTGCCACTGCACTCTTCAGCCTGGACAACAGAGTGAGACGCCAACTCAAAAAAAAAGAAAAAAAAGAAAGAAAGAAGTCACCTTCACAGAGGGTTCGTAGACTCTGTGTCCCAAAAGGTTGTTCAGTTTCTTAGGGTTGTTTTAAAGAACCACAATAGTACTAGTCAGTCTTACTTGCTGTCTTCCAGTGCTATTTAGAGAGTTTGCATGAGACAATGGGTGGACCTTCACAAGGTCCTTCCCACCCTGCAGTCATAGTTCTTTCATCTTATTAGTCACGTACTCAAAGCCTAATTACATTTATTTTTGTCAGATCTCTGATTGTCTATATAATGAGGAAACAATGATGGAATTACCATGAAAGATGTGAGCCTTTGCACTTACCAACTTACTTTGGTCTGCCTTTAGGACTTTTCCAAGGGAAAAAGAAATAAACAACTTATACTTTCTGCTGGGCATCTGCTCTGTGCTTCCAAGGGCTGAGACCAGCCCACCTCATAAGAACAGAATGTCCACTAGAGAAACATAAGCCAGGGAGAAGAGAAAGAAAATAAGGACAAATTAATATTCGTAGGAATTACTGACACTGAATAAAGCTCAATGGGAGAACAGAGGATTCCTTTGGCTGGTGGAGCTTTTTTCTTTCTTTTTTTTGAGTTGGAGTCTCACTCTGTCGCCCAGGCTGGAGGTCTGTGGCACCCTCTCGGTCACCACAGCCTCGACCTGCTGGGCTCCAGTGATCCTTTCGCCACAGTCTTCCAAGTAGCTGGAACTATAGGAACGCGCTACCATGCCCGATTTCTGATTTATTGTAGAGATGAGGTCTTGCCAAGTTGCCTGGGTGGGTCTCGAACCTGTGGGCTCAGGCAATTCACTCGCCTCGGCCTCTCAAAGTGCTAGGATTATAGGCTGAGCCACCGACCCCGGTCTGGTGTGACTTTATAATGAGTTATAAAACCATCATGCCCTTGTTTCTGCAAAGACAATTCTTTGGATGACATTGAATAAATGGCCTTTTCTAACATTAGACAGCAATAGCCCCATGAATAAGAAATTTTGAACAGAGTTCCCATGGAAGAACTTGCACATAGTAGATGTGTTTTGTGCTTGGCATATTGTAGATGCTTGATAAATGTTTATTATTGAATGATTAAGTGAGTTGGGCTCAGGGAGAATCCTAAAAGCCATCTCATCCCAACAGGGTGATGTTATCCAGTGATATTCTGAAGACCACCTCTTGAGGGGACAAACCAGTATTTTCAAAATTCAAAATTATTACCAAAAAAAAACCTCTGGAAGAAAAAATATTATGAGGTGTGGGCAGAAAGATCCCTTGAGGCCAGGAGTTCGATACCAGGCTGGGGAACACAGCAAAGCTCTCAGTTCTATAAAATTTTGAAAGTTAGCCAGATGTGATGGTAAGTGTCTATACCCCAGCAATTTGAAAGGTTGAGGTAGGAGAAACCCTTGAAACTGAATCAGGTCCAGCTCCCTCCTCAGAGGGGGTGACACTGGTCCGGCTTGTGCTTCAGAAAGATAATTCCATCAGTCACGATGAAGATGGCCTGGATGGTGTGACTGGGAACAGAAAACAGGTAGAGGACCAGTTCTTATGAGGTGGGTTGATCTCAGAGCTTAGAGACATAGTAGTTTCCCCCATATAATAGCTAAGTGGACGGATTAGCGATCAGGGTATGGAACGGGATCCCCTCTGGCCATCCAGGACATCCTAGCAGCAGCTTAATATGTCAAGAGCACAAATTCTCAAGGAAGTTAGACCAAGAGCAGCCAATTAGACTTCCCTTTGAACTTGGCTCAATTTCACCTTCAGGCACTTTCACAGCAAAAGGTCAGGCTTCTGACCTCTGAAATGTATAATCACTCCTCCTTCCAAAGTTCCTTTGACTGTACCATTTAAACCTTAACACAGAAAAGAATCAGAAAAAGTGAAAATACCACACACATTAAAACATGAACTAATTACACCTTCTTCCATATTCTTCGGTCTACAGACATCAAAGACATGCTTATGTCTGTCAATGACTGATCTGGAAAGAAGACTGACTTTTTACTGCAGATGTCTTATTTGGTTCAGGTTAAGAGGTTGGAAATGGAAGAGATATTTGTCCAAGGACATTAAAGGGTGTTTCCAGGGAGAAGGGCGTAGGCAGTCTCAAGGATCCCTGCTTGATGATTCTTAGGTGTTAAGATCAGAATGAAGATTCTTCAGGAATGTCTCTACTTCTAGCTACTAATGTGAGACACTCTGAGAAGTAAACGTACTTTCTATTGGCAGGAAGAGAAGAAAGTTGCAGTGTCATTTTTGAGTATATGCTTGGAGATTCTAAGAGAAAATTGGTTCTAGGATATTTTATTTATTTTGATAGTTGTAAGAATGCAAATGGGTTTTGGTTATGTGGATCCATTTTATAGCGGTGAAGAAGTCTGGGTTTTAGGTGTACATGTCACCCTCATTAGTGAACATTGTCCCTGATAGGTGATTTTTATATTCCTCTCCCCTTCCCACCCTTCCCCGTTGGTTTCATACTATTTCAAAAAGCTCTATTTTTGCAAAATAGGTAATATGCATGGGTGTCGATGAAAAACATCAGCCACTGCATTCTAGCCTCAGTGTGTGTGTCAAGGAAAACTCAGCATCTTAACAGGGTGTTGGGGCTTTTAGAATTTTTATCACCACACTTAGTATAGTATTGACTTTTGCTCAATGTGAATTCTTTCAAGGCACTGGACAGATGTAAGTGCAGAGTCTTCATGAGAGAAACATTAACAAACAATTTATAATTTAATGTACAAACAAGTAGTCTGGCATTAAATTCAAATAGACACAAGGAGTGTGCTTTCCTTACAAGATGCGAACAACTGTAACAAGATGATAGCAAAAGAGATACAAATACTCGTGGATCATAATTGGATTCTTGAGTCTTGTGTCAAATAATTGTACTTTTGATGTTTTCTTATGAGACTATGGAATTCTGTTCTTTCTACCTTTAAATTTGGTACGACGCTTCCTGGACAACCCAGTATTTTCAAAATTCAAAATTATTGCTAAAAAAAAAAAACCCTATGGAAGAAAAAAGTATTATGAGGCATGGGCAGAAAGATCACTTGGGGCCAGGAGTTTAAGACCAGGCTGGGCAACATAGCAAAGCTCTCAGCTCTATAAAAATTTTAAAAGTTAGCCAGATGTGGTGGTAAGTGTCTATAGCCCCAGCTATTTGGAAGGTTGAGGTAAGAGGAAGCATTCAGAAGGAAGCCCTTGAGCCTGAGAGTTCAAAACTACGGTGAGCTAGGTATGCAACGTGTACAGAATTCAACCTTGATTTTATTTGAAATTTTGATACTTTTGTTCATCGTGAATTTTTGTCATTAATTTTGATTCTTTAAAAAAATATTGCATTAAAATAGCGATTACTTTGGTTGTTAGGTCAAGGCTCATGGGGGGTGTGGGTGTCTGGTGTGCAATCCGGTGCTTCAAGAAAGACACAAAGAGTTGCACAGAAGTTAGATTAGAAAATATAGTTTATTTAAAGTGAAATTAGAAAGAGAGAGAGAGAGTAGATTCACTTCCCCAAGGTAGGGGAGGGGGTGGACAAAGCTTAAGAAAACATGGCCTGGTCATAGCTCAAAGAGCAAATGGCTACACCAGAGCTTAGCAAGGCAATGACCGCAATGGCCTACAAAGGTAAAAGATTGCGCGTGGTTTAGTCCTTTTAACCCTTCCCTTTGATGAGGGAAAGTCATTAAGGTGATTGGGTGGTGCTCTGCTCCATATTATCTCAAAGGGGCAGGTAAGCACAGGTACTGATCAATGTCAGGTGATGGACAGCAGGTAGATGAGTGGACTAGTCACATGATTGCTACCATGGTGGTGGGCTAGATGGGAGAAGACCAAGAGACCTGTCAGTTTCCAACTCGCAAGCTCTTTAACAAAAAAGGTAGTCTTATTATCATTTCTATGGCTTCAGTCAGCTAAGGAACCTGAAAGTTTCTTAGAGATTATGATGCTAAACCATGAATTGAAAGATTGGGCTGTCTTTGTCTTGCATCTGATGGAGATTTGCTGAGAGGGTAGAGTAGGCTGCCAGCTTGTCCTGCAGTAAAATGTTTGAATGCTTCCTAAAACCTGACTATTGGAAATGTATCTACCTATGTCTAACCTGTGCTAGATTCAAAGCGTGTCAGTCTAAGCAAAAATAGCTATGCTGAGGCAAAATGCGAGCTAAGTTTATTCTAAGTTTCTCAGGGTCCCTCCTTTCACTTTGGGTACTGAGTTTCTTGTCACCCCTTATATCATGCCCTTTGGAGAGTACCTCACCTGTGTTCCCACCCCGCAAGGTATGCCTTTTAGCAAGGCAAGTTGTGAAGTCACTGAAGTCTCAAAGACCCACTTCTCCTCCAAATGAAAGGCTTCCACTGCATCCGTTTTTGTTTGTTTGAAGTCTTTTTTTTTAAGTTGGAGTCATACTCCCTTGCCCAGGCTGGAGTGCAGTGGCACACTCACTGCCACCCCAGCGTCGACCTGCTGGACTCCAGCGATCCTGCTGCCTCAGCCTTCCAAGTACCCGGAACTACAGGTGCACGCTACCATGGCTGGCTAATTTTTTATTTTATTTTTTAAATTTATGGTAGAGACGAGGTAATTGCCATATTTCCCGGGCTGTTCTCGAACCCATGGGCTCAGGCAATCCGCTCGCCTAGGCCTCCCAAAGTGCTGAGTCACCGAGTCCGGCCTGTTTGAAGTTTTAAAACAAAGTTTATTAGTGACAAAAAGGAAGATTCAAGGTAGAAAGACTGGCCATGGGCATGTGTTTCAAAGAGAAAAAACTGCCCGCTGCATCCGCTTAACAGAACTGTGTGGATCAGAGGCATCATCCATCAAATTCTTGGGACTCAGGATAGAGTTTCACACTTTTCTCCAGTGCAGGGTCTCACCTTGATTTGGAAAGGAGATTTTTTCCTTTGGTCTCTTGACAAGATGTGGAAGGTGTGTGCCCAAATTCCCCTGTTGGGGGGCGTCTTGTCTTCCCTGGTTTATAAAGGTATTTTTGTCATCAGTTAAACCAGAAAAAATTTGCTACAAAGGGAGACACCCCCAAAAAACCCAGAATTTTTTGTAAAAATTGTGTATTTATTCCTACATGTTTAATCTTCAGTCACCTTCAAAGTGCTCTCTGTTGGATGCAGTACACCTATTGAGATGTTTTTTCCACTGCTCAGAATAGTTTTTGAGTTTGTCAATTTTGATGCCTTTTAGTGCTTCTACCTTTTTTTGTTTCATTTCTTCCACATCAGCAAAATGTTTCTCTTTGAAGACCTTTTTCATCCAGTGAAACCAAAGTTGCTCGGGGTGAGAACAAGTGATTAGGAAGGATGGTGCACAGAGGTCATACCATTTTTGGTCAAAAACTGCCAAACACTCAGCATAGTGTAGGCTGGTGTGTTGTCATGGGTGAAAGAACCAGTCACCTGTTTGTCACAACTCGGAATGTTTCTTCCGCAAATTGTGACGCACCCTTCTCAAAACTTCCGGATAAAAACCGGTTGACCATTTGATCCAGAGGAAGAAATTCTGAGTGTACTACAAGGGGTCCGCCCTCCAAAAGATAATTCCAGTTTTTTGGGGATCCCTCCTCCCTTGTATTTATTAGATGCCCGGCTGTGTGCAATGGAGAGAAAAAGAGGCTCCATGCAGAATCAGAAAATGTGGGTTGTCAAAGGGACAAGGTCATGACTCCTCTGTCTAACTTTCCCCTTTTATTTCCCAGACTGTTTTGAGGTGAGAGAGAACTGCTGTTTGATCAGAGGTCTGCAAACTTCAGCCTGCGTGTCAAATCCAGCCCATCTCCTGCTTTTGTATGCTGGCGAGCTATGAACCCTTTTTACATGTTTTAACTTAAAAACATCAAAAAAAGAATAATTTTTCATGATGAACGGGAAAAACGGTATGAAATTCAAATTTCGTTGTTCATAAATAAAGTTTTATTGGAACATAGGCATGGTCATCCATGGACGTATTGTCGATAGCTGTTTGAGATTTAGTAATTATGATGAAAAATGTTTAAGCTCCACAAAGTCCAAAATGTTTACTCTCTGCCCTATTATTAAAAAAAAATGCTGATCTCTAGCCAATATCATCCTGAATCTTGTTTTAGTTTTAAAGAAACATAATCCGACACTATTTGTTGAGGACCATGTTGGGGATTCATTATTCTAGTACGTTCCCAGTTGATCTTGTCCTTTGGTGAACATTTTCAGGGTCTTTTTTTCCTAGTCCTAAAATAGTGCCAAGGGGTCATGCTGTCCTGAAAAAAGAAAATAAAAACAAAATGAAACAAACCAAAAAACAGGGGTTTCTACAATAAAAGAGAGAAGTTAATATAGCATGATTGATTAATTGAGAGATTAATTGGTCCTCACACTTTCTCCTTCTAAGAGGAGGCCAGTATGACTGGTGGGAATATACATGCGACACATAGAAAATTAAAATGGCAAGAAAATGGCCAAATATATTCCCATGTGCATGTTTATGTTCATGCATTCAAGCGGAAAATACTTTAGCAGTTTGTTATTGAATTAATAATTCAACCAGCACATATGTATTAACTACTTACTGTGTGCAAAGCACAGCTCTCTGCGCCACGTGCCTGCAAGCAAGGCAGAAGACACCCTCTGTCCTCAAGATGCTTACTGTCCTGAAAGTTCAGATTTAAGGACCAAGCAGTTAAGAAGCCACTGGAAGGTCGTATGGCACCAGAGAGAAACTATTTGACTGAGGAAAAGTGGTGTGGGTCCCCGAACACCAGCTTCCAGCACTGAGCACTGTGACTTTGGCCATGTCACTCCCCTTTCCGGGCCCCAGTTTCAGGACATGTAGAATGGGGATACTGATGACAGCTTGAGAAGATGGTGTGAATGCCTTATCATGAGCTGGATAAAGATCATCGGCTGCATCATCTATGGAAAGTTGGATTAACCGGCATAGTGGGCTCTACACCTGGACTAGCAAGCTGAGTTGGCTGGAGTGAGGTGTTCATGCATTCATTTGCTTACTCACTCATTCATTCTACACATATCACTGGATGGGTCCAAAGTGTCAGGCCTGGTCCTAAACTCTGGGAACACTGTGTAGTCCCTGACTCCTGGGAGCTCACATCCTAGTAAAAAATACAGACAGCAAACAAAGAAATCTCATGATTGCAGGTGAGGATAACTGTCGGGGAAGAAAAAGTGAGTGATGGGGACAGACAGTAGTTTGCTGTTTCAAGTCAGCAGCTAGGAAAAGGGCCCCTCTGTGGAGGTGGGCTACTGTATTCCAACTCAAATTGCCTCAAAGACGAGGCCAAGAGGGGTCAATGGCGCAGAACACGGAGGGTCTCGTCTTGGAGTTGGCTGGGTGGGTGTTGCGTGGTTGGTTTTGAATGTGGAAAGCCAGGCTGGAGTAGCCACATGACGGTTGGAAGAAGGAGCCCCTGGGGTTGTGTTTCAGTGATCCAGAAGGGCATGCTGAGCCCTGAACTGGGGAGGGGGATAATGAGGGGAGCAAGTCTGACACAAGCTGTTCCTTAAGGGGTGACCCAGGCTCCTGGGGCGGGGTCTTGACTGGTCCTCAAGAATTGACTGACACAAAAATGTTAAAAGCAAGACCAAGGGGGTGTACCACAGGGAGTGACCTTGGCAAAGAGCTTGTGTTGACACCTCCAGAACAAAGTGCATACATGGGAGAGGCAAATGTGCATGCCCAGAAGAAAACAATTGCTTCAAGGTCATGGGCATTCGGTTTACTGATTGAAAGTAGTAGGGGGGATTGATGCTGAATCCTTCGTGGTCTAGCTAGCCTGGGCCATCCCAACTCTGACTCACAAAGGTCAAAAGTGACAGAGACGTCACAGCTAAGGAGAGCTGGGGAAAGGAGCCACCTTCACAGAGAGGTTGGGAGGACAAGAACAAGCCCCTCTGAAAGGCATGGGGGAAAAGGAAAAAGCTTGGTTTTCCTTCTTTTTTCGTAGTTAAAGTTACAGGCAGCTTTGTACATTCTTTTTTTTTTTTTTGATTTGGTGTCTCACTCCATTGCCCAGGCTGGAGGGCAGTGGCACGCTCCCGGTCACCGCAGCCTCGACCTGCTGGGCTCCAGCGATCCTTCTGCCTCAGCCTTCCAAGTAGCCAGAACTACAGGCGTGCACTACCATGCCCGGCTAATTTTTTTTTAACCTAGAGGCAAGGTCTCACCAAGTTGCCTGGGCCAGTCTCGAACCCACAGGCTCAGGCAATACACTTGCCTCGGCCTCCCAGAGTGCTGGGATTTCAGGCTGAGCCACTGAGCCCGGCCTTTGTACATTCTTAGGACTTAACTTATGTCCCATCACCAAGCCATTTAGAAAACTCCCATTTCTCCCATGAGTATGAGCTTATTCGGTCATCAAATCCTTGCTCCCAGCAGCTTGAACTAGACGCTACAGTCGGTAGAGAATTGTAGGGGCTTTTGACTACCAAGCCTCTCTTTTCTTGGGAATTCAATTTAAAAACATGCACACGCATTTATGGAGCACCTACTGAATATACAGGCCATGCCCTAGGTTTTGGAATGACTCACATGCTGGTCCATCAATAGCCAATGAATTGCTTGCCTAGTCAATTGGCTTATAATATAATTTTACACATATCACTCTCTTGTCTGCTTTCCAAATTGTGTAGATTCTCATCAATTAGCAGCACAGTTTGTCATTTCTCTAGGCCCTCCAAAGAGAGCATGATCTCAGATCATCTATTTTTCATCTCTCACCAAAACCCACATTCAGAGAAACGACAAAGAAGACTGCGTGAAGCACACGTTATTTATCCATTTGTATAGCGCGGTGTTAAGGTCTTTTCTCGAGCTGGGCCCTTGGAAAGCTACGCACTTGGACCGTTTCACCCAGCCCCTTGCCAAATCACCTCCGTGGCGTTGTGTTTTGTTCCGTCTTTGAGTTTCGTTAAGCATCATTATGGAAAACAGTCATATGAAATTAGGTATGCATTTATTCTAAAAGCTAGCATTTGGGACTTTGTCCATGACGCTAGCTAGATCTCCCCAGAGGATTTGGTTTGTATCCTCTTTTCTCAAAAACAAAACAAAAATAAAAGCAAACGTTTGCACTTAACCATATTTCCCTTTGCCTTGGCTGCCAGGGAACTCAGCAAAAGTCCTGGGGGTTAGCTAACGTGATGTTTCCTCCTTTTTATGATACCGAACTTCCATCCCTGCCTGTTAGTTGTTTAAATGTATTGGATATGAGTTCCTTAAACTCCTTTCCCAAAGGAAGTTGCAAAGAGGTAAGCTGTGTTACAATGAAAATAAATAAAGACGGCTATTTTCTTGTCTTATTTGTGGTTTTTGCACATGAGTTGATTCAATCTCCTGTGATAGACTCTCAACTCTGGAGCAGAAGAAGCCTTTACATTTTGTTTCTTCTCCCTGCAGTTTCTAGAACAACGTTGAGTACATAGAAGGCGCCTAAAGAATGTGGTGTTAATAACTGCTGAACATTTAGCAAACGTGAGGCATGAGACTTTGGCCACATTTCCCTTGGAAATTCCTCCTCCTTTGTCCTTATTCCACAGATGGAGACAGGACCCCAGTAGAATCCATCTTTCTATTTCTCCACTTGGACACAAACAGCTAGGCTTGAGAGAAGCAGGGGTCTTGCTGGTTTCAGTGTTGGCCCTTGTGCCTGCCTTAGTGTTGGACACAGGGTAGGTACTCAGTAAATATTGATTGACTGCTTTGTTTTGGCTCAAGTTGAAGACAGCAATAATTCTACCGCCTTCTATTTGCACTAGAGAGGATCTCTTTTTTGATTCTAAAATTTGTTTGGGGCATTTCATTCTTTGGTCAAAAATAAATAACATAAATTAATTTTCTGGCATAATAACAATCATCGTTGCATGTATGACTTTCTCCCTGGGATCTTCCCAGTCCCCACCCATGCTTACAGCTTGTGTGTGTTGTTTAGATGGTTCCCATGGGGCAGAGCTGCAGCTAACTTCCTGGCTGCTGTAACACCACTGGGGGAAATTAAAATGGCTTACTCAGGGAACTTGGGCTAGTTTCTTGGTAAGTCTCTCTGGCCTGGTTGCAAAGTCTGCACTGGGCAGGTCTGTGCACCCTGGAATTCTTTTTGCTCTGCATTCGTTTAATAACCTTTCCTCTCAGCACCAACTTCAGGGTCGGCCTGGAGCAAAAACTAGGACAGTGATGGGTCACCAAGAGACTGAGCTGCTCCCAGGAGACAGGTTCTGTGTTAGGTTTGGACAGCTAGGCCATCTCTCAGAGGCCTGCCATGTTCCTAAGAGGATGATGCCATTTTTTTTTTCTTTTTCTTTTTCATTTTTATTATAAAGATATGGGGTATATTTCAGGGTTAGGTATACAAACATTGACCATGCAGGAACCCTTGTTGATGAAGTAAGCCCCTCCCTCCCCTTGCAGTTTTCCTCAACTACCAATCCCACTTCCCGCCCCTGACAGTTTCCCACTACTGCCGATCACTTTCTTATAGCATTATAATTGTTCAAGGCCCACTTATGAGTGAGAACCTATGGAACTCTGTTCTTTGTTTCTGTGATAAATCACTGAGTATAATCGACTCCAAATCCATCCAAGTTACTGCAAAGTCCATATATTTGTCCTTCTTTATGGCTGCATAGTATTCCATCGTGTATATGTACCACATTTTGTTTACCCAGTCCAGCTTCGATGAGCAACACGGTTGGTTCCATGTTTCTGCTATTGTGAATAGAGCTGCAATGAACATATGTGTGCAGGTATCTTTTTTGTACAATGATTTGAATTCCCCCGGGTATATCCCCAATAGGGGAATTGCTGGGTCATATGGAAGGTCAATTTCTAGTTCTTTCAGGAATTTTCACTGTCTTCCCAAGAAGTTATACTAGTTTGCATTTTCACAAGTGAAAAGTTCAGAGAAATTAGTGACTTGCCCAAGATTTTATACTAGTTTTTGGAAAAGCTGGGATTAAAAATCCCCATGTCTGCTTGATTCTAAATGACACTCTCTTCTTCTTCATACAGCATCAAATAGGCACAGTTTCTCTCCTGGGGGCCCCCTGGCCCCAGGGTTCTCTGCAGAGTTCCCACCCTTCCTCACACCCTTGCTCCCAAGCAATGTTTGACTCGTCTGTCTATGCTTTCTATCTGTACCTCCCTACAACCCACCCTTCCATCCCGACTGCTGGAATAACACAAACACGGTGACCATTTTTTCTACAACATTCAGCATGCACTCAATACACAGGAGAGCAAGGAATGGAATTAAACACAACATTGCATTTGCCTGTGAGGGCTTTACTATCTGTTAGGCTGAACTATATGAAGCTGCCAACGTTTGGTTATTTCTGATAATTCTATAAAGTTCAACCTCATGGTAAAACGATGGCAAGAGAGTAATTACTTAGTGGGCACATTCAGTCAACTGCAGACCTTGTGCTGGCTGATGTCTACTCACCAAGCCATTGATGTTTCACAGCAGTGCAAAGAACATCTCGCTAAAGACCTGAGTGCCAGGAAGGTCACGTCCTTGTCTAAGGTCACACTTTTGGAAAGCATCAGATAGCTGACTTACATTCCCAGCTCTTTCACCCTGATACCTGTACCCACACCACAGTTCTAGCAGGGCTAGGCCCTGCCTTGAGAACTGAGGGGGCTCTAAGTGAAGTATCATTGGTGTCAGTGGTCACAGGCTCAAGGAGGTTAAGTCTTGCTGGTAACACCGCAAATACTGAAAACCAAGGATAATTGTCAAGATATGTTAAAGCCAGGCCGGGCTCGGTGGCTCAGCCTGTAATCCCGCGCTTTGGGAGGCCGAGGTGAGTGGATTGCCTGAGCCCACGGGTTTGAGATCCGCCCGGGAAACTTGGCGAGACCTCATCTGTACAATAAATCAAAAATTAGCCAGGCGTGGTGGCGCGCGCCTGTAGTTCCAGCTACTTGGAAGCTGAGGCGGAAGGATCGCCGGAGTCAGCAGGTCGAGGCTGCGGTGGCTGGGAGCGGCCACTGCACTCCAGTCTGGGCAACAGAGTGAGACTCCAACTCAAAAAAAAAAAAAAGATATGTTAAAGCCAGTAAGCCTTGGGCCCTGACCAGCAAGATGGACACTTGACTAAGCAGAATGAATGCAGTTGCCAACCTCTAGAGAAGCTTCTAGGGAATTAGCATTCTGCTGATGAACAAATGTGGTTGTTCTTGCTACTTCGGTTTTCTGTTTATTGTTGCTTTCAGGGTACTCAATAGTTTGGATTTTTTCCACCTAAATTTCAGGCCCTTCCTCCTTACTACTGTGCACAGATTTATTTTCCAGCCCCTCACGCCCGAAGTTGGGCTTGGCCGTGTGGCTTGACATAGTCACCAGAGTGCCTGTGGACATGATACAATCAGAGGCCTTCCGGTGGGTGGCCTTCTCTAGAGGTGGGCTGTAATATGCCTGAGGTAGCTGCCACCCTTTCAGCTGGCAGTTCCGAATCGACATATGTTGAGCAGGCATGACTCTGACCTACAGCCTAAAACAGTGTCCAGGCGACACACAACGTGCAACCCGCAGCAGACCTGCTCAGCTGGGCCAAGCCTGGTTCTTCAGAACCACAGTAAACCCATAGACCACTAGCCATGGACTAAATCCTCAGTGTTGCAAGCCTTGAGTTGGGATAGTTTGTTACACAGCAGTCTTCTCACAGCCACTGACTGAGGCTGGGTCTGGAAGCTCAGGGTACAGCTTCGGGAACTGCAGGAATCTTGGTGAGAAACCTGGGTCCTGCCACTTCTTGGAGTGCAATCTTGCCTCCTGAAATTCAGTCTCCCCAAGTGTAAAGAATTATATTCCTTTTTTTCCTGCAGGACTTTTGATTTAACCGAGTTTCAAACCAAGGTTGTCACTATTGTGTTAATGCATACTGTTATCAACCATGAATGCTAAATGCTCTAATAGGGAAGTGATGATGAATATTTATAGTTGCTCCTCTGGGAATGAGTGTGATTATTCCCTCCGGACCCCACGGAAGACACTATTACAGACGATTATACTTTCTGTTAGCTTCACTGACTCGTAGTGAGCACTGGTGATAAGGGGTTAGAGGCACAAGCAGCAGCGCAGAGAACATTTGGGATGCGGAGCGCTAAGCCAGTGTTCTAAACGAGGCTGTCTGAGAGTGGTGTCAATAAATAATGATAGCAAATAATAAACAGTGATATTAACAATCACTATGGTGGGTGCTATTTTCTGAGTATCTTCTTGGGCTAGGCACTGTGCATACCTCATCTCATCTATGCGTCCCAACCACTCTCTAGGGAAGGCAGTTTTCAATCCTCATCTTTCACATATCGAAAAATAAGGCTCAGAGGGGTTAGTTGATTTACTCAAGGCCATACCGCTAGTGGATGGTAGACTAAGTAGATTTCCAGTTTGACTCCGTCTCCATCCCCTATGTGAAATGCCTTTGTTATAGACTGAAAATTTCTGTCCCTTCGAAATGTATAGGTTGAAGCCCAGAACCCCAGTGTAGCTATATTTGGAGATGGAACCACTAAGGAAGTAGTTAAGACTAACCGAGGTCATAAAAGTAGAGTCCCGATCTGGTAGGATTTGTGTCCTTTTTAGGGACACCAGCACTGTCTCCTTAAGCACATGCACCAAGGCCATATGGTTGTCCACAAGCCAGGAAGAGAGTCCTTACCAAAAACCCTACCAGCTAGAACCTGGATCTTGGACTTGCCAGCCTCAGAGCAGTGAGAAAACTACTTTTTTAAGCCACTCTATCTGTGCTATTTTGTTATTGCAGCTCAAGCTGACGAATACAGCTTTGAATATATTAAGTACATGCATTCACTGGTCTACCCCACCTCCTCCATCCTACGTGAGGTGCGAGGAAGGTCAGAGTGTGGCAAGGCCCACAGTCTTCAATGACACACTGGGCGCAGCCATCGATGGCTCTGAGAACGGAACTGGCTTCAGCCTGACCCCTTTGGCTCCAGGAAGGGCATTATCCAGATTAGACATTATTTTACTCTCATGGGAATTAGCTACCTCTTCTAATCATGAGCAGCAGTGAACTCCCCCTTGGAGGTTGCTCAGGACCTCGGAGGTCCCTGGACTCAACCCGGGTCCAGGGGTGCTCCATTGTCCTCAGCTGTGGTAGCCATCCCTACTCCCTGTCCACTTCCAGGAGAAACGTGGCTCACGTGATGGTCCCGTCTCACCATCTGTGCACGAGAGTGTGTGTGTGCACGTGTGTGTGAGCAACATGCAATCCTTCTCTTCTCCCAATTAAAGGGATTTCCCTGTGTCAAGGGTGGGGGAGAAAGTGGGGTGTTGAGGAACAAAAGGGAGCCATGAGAAGGCCAAAACCAGCCAGTCACTGCCTGTCCTCAGCCTTTACATGGACTGAAAGGGGCCTATTGGGCCTAGAATGATCTCCAGCCCACTTGTTTGAACAAGGTCATGCCAGTTAATCTGATTGTCCTGTTTGAAGAGGCAATTGTCTTTCTTTCTTTCTTTCTTTCTTTCTTTCTTTCTTTCTTTCTTTCTTTCTTTCCTTTCTTTCCTTCCTTCCTTCTTTCCTTACTTCCTTCCTTCTTTCTTTCTTTCTTTCATTCTTTCTTTCTTTCTCTCTCCCTCTCACTCTCTCTTTTTTCTCTTTCTATCTCTTTCTCTCTCTTTCTTTTTTCTCTTTCTATCTCTATTTTTTGTTTTCTCTTTCTCTTTCTTTTTTTTCTTTCTATGTCTCTCTCTTGTTCTCTCTTTCTCTCTCGCCCTCTTTCTTACTTTCTTTTTTCTCTTTCTCTCTCTCTCTCTCTCTCTCTCTCTCTCTCTGTCTCTCTCTCTCTCTCTCTCTCTCTCTCTCTCTTTCATCTTCTTTTTTTATTTCAACAGCATTCAGGGATCCAGATGGTTTTTGGTCTGGGCTTTAAGAGTATCTGCCACCTCCACCTGTGCAAACTGTACCCAATAGGTGATATTTTGTCCCTCCACCCCTTCCCCCCTCTCCCCTCTGAGACTCCAGTGACCCTCATACCATTCTTTATCTTTGCAGATCCTTGGTTTCGTTCCACTTACAAGTGAGAGCATGCCGTGTTTTGTTATTCGTTCCCGAGTTGGCTTGCTTAGGATGATGGTCTCCAGATTTCACCAAGGTTGCTGCAAAGGACATTATTTCATTCTTCTTGCTAGCTAAGTAAGATGCCATAGTGTGTCATACCACATTTTCATTAACCACTGATCGGTTGATGGGCATTAGATTGATTCCACGTCTTTGCAATTGTGAATTGTGCTGGGATGGTCATGTGGGTGCAGGTGTCTTTCTTACAGAATGATCTCTATTGCTTTGTAGATACCTAGTAGTGGGATTGCTGGATCAAATGGTAGATCACTTTTAGTTCTTTGAGAAATCTCTACACTGCTTTTCGTAGAGGTAGTATTAACTTACATTCCTACCAACATTGTATATATAGTGTTCTTTTTTTCTCCGCATCTGCGCCAGCGTCTATTTATTGCCTTTTGATTTTTTAATATTGGCCATTTTGACTGGTGTAAGGTGGTATCTCACAGTGGTTTTAATTTGCATTTCTGCACAGGGGATCTTGCCACAGTAAAACGGACTGTTTTCAAGTTATAGGGACAACAAATAAATAAAGGAAGGTTGGAGAAAAGACCCAGTGCTGCCAAATGTCCCCAGCAAGCAATGGTTTTTGGCATGAGGAGCTTGGAGGGTGGGCAAGAGTTCTCCCTAAGCCAAGGGTACAAAAATGCGTGCGCGTTTGATGTCTCTGTGTTTGATGCTTGCGATGATTCTATTTATAAACTTTGTGCTCTCAGACGTGACAACCAGAGAGGCTTCTTTCCTGGCATTTCAAGTGTTTCATTTCCTTCTAAACATGTCTTTAAAATTAAGGGCATGCACACCAGTGCTCAGGCCCGGCTCAAATCCTGTTCTCATTGTGCATTAAGTTGATCAGACTCCGGCTAGGTGTCTGAGAGGCATGGGTGGTCTTTGTCACAAAGGAAAGGAGAGGCAGGGCAGGGAAGCAGATTTCTTAGAAGAACCACCACTGTTGTTTTGGTGTTGCTGTGTGCTAGCTTTCTAAAAGGCAAGCGCCCTAGCATGTATATTCCCAATGATAAATAGTTGGTGTTATAGTAGCTGACTGTATTATGATCCTTACACAAATGACTTGATTTAAAGCCTAGAGCCAACCTATGAGGCCAGAACAGTTACAGGAACTTTCAGAAGAAAGAACCAACGCGAAGTGCTTTGAAATCATGTGTCCAAAGCCATGTGGCAGGGCCAGATTTAGAGTCGAGCATTATTGGACTCGAGATTTGAATGTTCTTCCCTCCCCCACTTTTTATTTATGCATTTAAAAAATTTTTTTTGAATCAGGGTCTTCCTTTGTCA
Source organism: Tarsius wallacei (assembly GCA_963574415.1). Taxonomy (NCBI): domain Eukaryota; kingdom Metazoa; phylum Chordata; class Mammalia; order Primates; family Tarsiidae; genus Tarsius; species Tarsius wallacei. The sequence continues at coordinate 114,728 of CAUYQG010067059.1, read as the reverse complement.
CCCAGGCTGGAGTGCAGTAGCACCATCACGACTCACTGCAGCCTCAACCTCCTGGGCTCAGATGATCCTTCCGACTCAACCCCCCAAGAATAGCTGGGACTAGCGGTGCACTACCGCCTCTGACTAATTTTTTGATTTTTTATAGAGGTGAGGTCTCGCTATGTTCCCCAGGATGGTCTCGAACTCCTGGGCTCAAGCGATCCTCCCGCCTCGGCCTTCCAAAGTGCTGGGATCACAGGCGCGAGCCACCATGGCAGGCCTTCTTCCTCACTTTGGGAGCCCAGGAGCTGGGTGCAGAGGGGAATGGCAGCCTCTGAGGGAAAGAGGCTGAGCTGAGCATGTAGTAGCACAGGATTTAGAAAAACAAGAAGGGGAGGTCATTGTTTTCCAAGGATAGATACCCAGGGATAAAACGGGGAAGAAGATCACATGAGAAAAAATATTAAAGCAACGTGGAATGTAAAAGTTGCTGCTTTGGGGGAGAGCGGAACGAACAGGGAGCTCAGTGCCTGTGTGGAGACTGTCCCCAAGAAAGGGAGGTGGGAGTGACTTGAAGAATAACGCCTCCAGCATGCCACTCTGCAAACGCAGGCTGCACAGGGCTGAGCCTCTGCCAAGAATGCCCTCTTCTGGCGATGTTCTCGAAGGCCAGGATGGCTGCAAGGCGGCCGGAGACCTGTGTTTCCCAGCTCCTGGGTAGATTCTCTCAACACACCTAGTCCTAACTTAAACAGATATCACTGCCCTCTCTGATTTATCCTCAGCCGCCCAACTAGCAATAGGTAAATTATTTTTAATAAGGTAAGCTGTACCTTAGTAGAGATTGCCCCCCCCTTTTAACCCTGAATAATACTCTCTATGTCATCTGTATATTTATGATAGCTCAAAGACATGGGTGTGTGGATCTAATTAAAAATGTGAAAGGGTTTAGCAGCCTGCTGCTTGCCTGCAACTCTCTGGTTGCCAAATCTTGGCAGTCGTGTTGAACTTGAGCCAAGTGTTTAGTCCTCAGCTGAACTGCTGCCAGCCAGCGCTCGGCATTGTGGGACAAGAGCCGGAGGGGCTGCACCGAAACGAGCTTGCACGGGGCAGGACCTGGGACCCAGCCACCCCCGAGGAAACAGGAGGGGAAGGCAGCTTGATCTTGCTGTCTGCCTGGGGGCCCAACTCCCAGCTCTTACCAAATACAGGTAGGACCAGTCAGGCCAATTCAGCGGGCAGGGAGGGCTTCAGGGTACTGGGTGGGAAATTGTCCCCCTAGGCGCATGCTATTATTTGATTTCAGAGAAGAAGCAGGTCTCTACTTTCTTGCAGTAGTTAGGGCCTGAGCTGACAGCCGTCTGCAGGTGACTTCCTATCGAGTTATCTGCTGTGAGTCTACGTTTCCTTCATGCCTTGCCAGTTGTCCAGCCTTTTTGTTCTGTAGAAGCTGAGTCCGGCGCAGAGTTTCTCAAACCCTATTGTGTGCTCGGGGAGTCTGGTGAAAAGGCAGGTTTTTCTGACTTTCCCCGGGGAAATGGGAGAATCCATGTTGCCAAGATCAGAAACTCACTGGAACTGCTCCTGTTCTGAATTAAGACTCAAGACTCGGAATTTTGTGGATTCAAGGATGTTAGGCTCTGGAAAAGCACATCTTGGTGAGCCCGCAGTCAGAGGGAAAGGAAAAAAATATTTCAAAGAGCTCAGCATTCTCAGCAATATGTTGACAAAACAAGGGCAACTAAAACACATCAAAGACGGGGGTCACTTTTTATTTCCTCAAAATGTACCAGTCATAAGCAAATTAAAAAGGAAGAAACTTCGTATTCTTTGTATAGAGAAACAGCCTCCTGCAGAGTGAGAATTCGGCTTTAAAAAGATCTTCTAAGATATTTGGGGGCTAGGATGGGGACGCAGGGGGGATGTTGCCTTTTAACTTTATATCTTGCGTAGTGTTGATTTTTCATGATGATGCGTATTTCTTTTGTAACGAAAGCATTACCTCCCATCCGTACTGGGATGGAAGCAGGCGCTGGCATTAAGCTTGGGGAAGTCAGCAGACTTTGCTGGGCCTCAGTGGTTCCATCTGTAAAGTGGAGCAACAGAGTCTGCTTTGCAAGGCAGCTGTGAGTGCTGAAGATGTGTTTGCGAAGGGACTCACACCCAGGGGGCCCACACAGGCCTTTCACACACCCAGAACCACTCCCTCATGGGGCCCAGCACCATCCTGGATAGGATTTCATCCCAGCAGACCGCTTCTGAGCACAAATATATTCTAAAACCTCTGGATGGGAGCTAATCACTTCGGAAGTCATAGAGCCTCTGTTCATGATATCAGAGAGGCCTGGAAGAAAAAAAAAACAACGAGGCCCTGGGGAATGGCAGAGAATTTTCTCTTTCTTTTCAAATGGCAAATTTATACATATGAAAAGTTTAAGATGACATGCCAAATAAATCACAAGTAGTCATAATTTACCCAGCCACTTTTATTATGAAACAATAAAATGCATGGAGTCAGGGCGATGGAGGCTGATGCAGGTGGGGTGGCCCCTGCACAATTAAGGGCTTGAGCTCTTCTTAATATCCTAAGCTGGCATGTTGCTTGCTTGTGGATCTGATAATGCAGAACTGACTGTCTCTGTCCCACAGAGAGGGAGAGGCCATTTGCCTCCAAGAATCCTAGGATATTTCTAGGAAAATTCCACTCCAAGAGACTTGATCGAATCTCATTGCTAACATGTGGGCAGGTGATTGTCTAAACTGCCAAGGGATGATGCTGAAAGTAAACATCTAATTAATTTTTAAAAAGTCCCTCTGTACCCCAACTCTGAAAATGTCCTGCAATTGAGAAACACACACCCACACCCACACTCTCACACACATACACTCTTACACACGTGTTGGTAAAAATGCTTTCAGGTGACCGAGTTTTCTATCCATCTGTCTTTGTGAATTAAACTCTACAATCCTGAGACCCCATTGCCCGTCCCTCCAAGTCCGTGTGACCACAACCCCTATATGTCCCCTTCCAAGCAACATTTGCTCCAACTTAATATTCTGGTGCTTTCAGGAACAACATTTAAAAATAAACCATGTTGGCACCTTGTCAAAGTCTTGTCTAAATTATTTCATGACAGCCAGCCTCAGTGAGATTTAAAAAAAAAAAACCAAAGGAAGTTGGGGGCAGGGAAAAAAATGAAATCTCCCATTTAGAGTTATAATCTCAGATAATGTCAAATAAGAATGTACGCATTTCTCTTCCCCACCTGTAAATCCTTCATGTGAACTTGGGGCATTTTCATCCAGCTCCCTCCTTCTATCCGTATCTCTTTTGTCTTCTCCATGAGTCCTGGTCACCTATATCGGTAGGGAAGAGGCATTCTAATCCTAGAACACCTTTTGGTCCACAGCCTGGACTGGTCCCTGGACCAAGAAGGTCTGGGCAGAGTGGGTGTCTCGGGGAGGTGCTAAAATATAGTTCCTGGTCTTTGGTAGTAATCACTGCAAAACAATCCTGTCTGCTCCATCCCTATCAACAACTTGCTCTCCTTGGTCTGTTGCTAAGAGACCGGCCTGTTGTTTACAAGATCTTCGGTGGCATAGACTTCCATAATTTATAATTTATTATCTTAGTGTCAAAACTTGTGTTGGTTTTTATTTTATTTCACCATAGATCCAATAATAGTTACATACAACAAAGGTCATGCATCTGTCAGTGGCGCGGTGGCTACTCCCTCATCACCACGAAGTTTAGGTGCTGGGGAAGAAAATGCTATTATAAACTGAAGATGAATATCATTTTTTGTCCATTAACTTCACACGTTATATGACTGCTCAGGTCAATGGATTCCCTCAAGACTTGCTCACTATTGAAAACATGTTTCTGTCTAACCAAGAAGGAAATGAATTGAAATGATTTCAATTATCACAAGAAAGGAGTTGAGTCTTCGTGCTGTACACGTCAACACCTGATGGTTCAACCCACCGATTCTCTTCCCCACGAAGTTCAGGGCCATGGGCATTTACCAAGCAGGAGACAGGACTCCTAAGCCATTGTGGGGTTTTGTGGGTACACAAAACCACCTAGGAAGAATATATGCTACTTATAGCAATTCAATCAATTCGGGAAGGAAGTGATAACACAGAAAAAGGGTTATTTATATAAAACAGCTCAGTCTCAACATAGCAGCTTAAAGAAGAAAAAATGAAACAGTAAAAGTGTTATGGTCATTGCTGACGTTGATTACGCCAGGAACGAGACTGAGTGCCTAGCCCAAAGTCACTTACATGAAATTCCAGAGAAACCTTTGAGGAAAATTCTAGTATTAGCCTTATTCGACAGACAAAAAGCATCAGGAGGGCTTTGTGATCTTAAATAACATGTCCAACGATATCTGGCTGTTAAGTGGCAGGATTGGACCCAGATTGAGTGACTCTCCAGCTGTTTGTTATTCTCATAGATTGTTTTTTTTAAAATATCAGATGGGGCTTTGCCATTTACTGTCTGTTTAAGAAGAGTCCCGCACACATTTGAAGGAGCAGAGAAATTAACATGGGCTCCAAAATCATATCACCACATTATCTTTCTCTGCAGAGTCTTCATAATCTCTCTTAGTAACCACAGAGCATGAGAAATTTCTAAGAAGGGCATTTTATTTTCCCCATCAGAGGACCTGGCAAATTCTAATGACATTTTACTGGGAATTAAATTTGTTGTTTTCCAGAAAGCAATTATGACAATAATTCATACCAGCATTTTCACCACTTAATTCCTGCCCACTCCCTGGAAGAGGTCATAGCCAGGACAGAATACAGTAGAAGAATCTCCTGGACCCTCCCTGGCTGAGGCTGGCAGCCTATTTTTTAACTTCTGTGATGGAAAAAAGATGAATAAACAAGTTGGAAACCATAGACCATCAAAGCAGCAGTCATGACTTAAGGATGACTGAACCATTTCTCAGACCTGTCTATTGGCTTTGCTTCCCCCAAGCAGGGCGTTGTTCCCATTCAACATTGCATTCTCATGGACTGAACCCACAGGCATGCCCCCAAGCAATAGAGAAGCAGAGTGACAGTCCTCAGTGTATTTCTCAAGACCTCCTCTCTGAGACTGAAACCTTCCTGAGGGTACAGGTGAGCCGTATTCAGCTTTGTAGCTCCATGACATATGAACACATCCACTTAGAATGGAGGATCAGAAATTTGGGGCTCCGGTCCTTGTCTACCATCTAACGGCCCTGTGAACTAAGGCAGGTCTTTTCGACTCTTGGGTTCCTAATTTCTACATTTGCAAAAACTGGGCTGATAATACTATCTTCTTCACAAGGAAGAGATGATTAAAGTTAAACGGATGCAGCTTAAAATTGGAGGGTGAGGGAATGAACCAGAAGTTATTTACATCAATAACTGAACCCAGGGCCAGTAAAACGCCTGACAAATAGTAGCCTCTCGTTTAGCTGCATGTGTAGCTGTGAGCATGAAGTCGACCTATGTGCACCAACATCACTAAGAGTTGAGATCAAGAGACGGAAGACAGAACCTTCCTGCCAGTTGTTCATAGCACACGGAGAAGAGAAATGTGTAAACAATTACATAGGAGTATACACTTAATTCTACGGAGACTGAGATGGAGATGTGACCTTTAACTCTTTAAACTTTATTTTTCTTATCTGTAAAATAGGGACATCATTGCCTTGTCACCTTGAGAATTGAGTGAGGGGTGTCATATGCATCTGTCACCCAGTAGTGTTCAATGATTATGGGGAATGGGAAGCGAGGCGTGCCCAGGATTTCTGTCTCAAAAGATTCCTCTCCATTGGCTTTTAATGGCAGCTTCTAGAAGAAGAGGCACTTATTCACTGATAAAGATAAAAGATAATTAGAACACAGTCTCACCTGCCCCTCACCTGATGGGGTTTTCAACAGTGTTGGTAGGAACCATCGTACTGGTAACGCAAATTCTGATTCCCATGGCCCCACTCCACTAACATTTGCTTGCCCTTTGGGCCCACAGCAAACTAAAAAGTCAGGAAGTCATAGGGACAGACAACTGTTTTACCAGGATAATGCCTACGTCTAAGTCTCATCAATGAATAAAGAGAGCACTGATATAAAGAAGAAAAAGTACCATTGGGACCCGAGATGAGTTGAGCTAGAAACTGAACTCAGTCATTTGTTGTCTCTGACTGGCAGCCTCTTCTAGGAGTACCTTCATGGTGTTGGCACTATCATTAATTGGATCACATGGGTTAAGGTCCTAGAATCAAAATGATGTTCAGTACAAGGCAGTTGCCCTCCCTACCGGAGCCCCTGAAAGACATGATGCTGAGGACAGTTGAGCCACTGTCTGCTATGATGGTCTCTGATCCAACTTTAGGGAGTCAAATATAAATCATTGCCCAGATTTGGTTACTCCTTTATCTCATCTCAAATTTCTAGCATCTAGTCAATGCCGCTAAAGTCATGGCAATTTTCAGAATTAGGGTGATCACAACTGAACTATCTCTTGTATGTCTCTAAAACTGTCCGCTTATATCTTGTCCCAAAATAGAGTCTTTAACTCCGATGCCCAAGACAAGCCCCAAGATACCATCCGGGGTTCCCAGCTCTAAGCAGCCCCTAGCCCTGCACCCCCTGAATTAATACCTAAAGCCTGTAGAGTTTCTAAATGTCTTCTCCCACACAATTCTGTAGTCTCCAGGGTTACATCTAAAGATGTGGTTCTAACCCAGGATGAAACATGTTCCTCGCCTTCTTATAAAGCTCTAAGGGTCCCCACCTTTGACAGGACTGAAGCTCGATGGCCCAGGCTCCCACTCCAAAAGCCCATGTACCTCACATCCTCTCACGCACCCTTCAACACAAATCCTTTGGACCTCCATTCAGCCCTTCTTGCTTGGCAGGACTTCTCTTTGCCCAGAAAATTCCTGTTCAGCCCTCAAGACACAACTCTAATGTTACTTTCTCTAAGTCTCCCTGACTTTTCTGGGCAGCTAAACCAGCTACATGTGTCTTACTAAACTCTGTGTCAAAAAAGTCCGACCTGTAGTAGAGTCTCAGTCCATGTCTCCTCACCCATCTCATCCTCCTGAAAACATTTCTGGGTCTTCAAGATTTTGGTTTCCTGAAAACATTCCTGGGTCCTCTCTGTCTCCTTTCTAGGATTGTCTTTTGCTCAAAGTTGCCATTTACAAATATCATAATAATTATTCATATTATCTCTTGGGGATACATCTGCCACACAAACCACTCATGGTGATGACTCCTGAGTCATGTTTCCAGGCCTGATTTTTCCTTGGATCGCAGACCTTTGTACTCACGTATGTGATGACTTTCTTAAGATTTGGCAATTTCACAGATCTTCAAACTGACTATCGTCCATTTTTCTATAACATCTCCCTTCTCAAATCCTTACTCCATTGTCAATATCCTCTGATTCATGGCATCATATACTTGAGAAACCTACACATCTTTACCAATCCCTTCCTTAGCATCAACCCACCTACCTGATTCAGCAACAAGTTCTATGGATTCCACCTCTTCAATTGTTTTCAAATCTCTTCAGTTCCTCCAGCTTACCTCTATTTTCTGCCACTCTCTTAGTCCAGGACACATCGTTTCTTTTCTAGACTTCTGCAACAAACGCCTAATGTATCTACCTGCCTCCAGTATTTCACCCTTCTCATTCATTCTCGATCTCAGTTTCAGGACGATCTTCCTAAAACATAAACTTCATCATACCACTTTTATGTGAGTTTCCCCAAATCCTTGCTGATTTGAATGAATGCTAAAAAGTTTCTGCGGGATTCACAAAGATCTTGGTCTGGGTTCAAATAACTCCGGGTTTCTGTGTCTTGCTCCACTGACCCCTGCAACCATATTGGACTCCTCCTAGTTCCTGCATTGGGCTCTTACTCTACCTCTTGACATTTTATGAAATAAATAAAAACATATGTTTTTAAACAATTTCTTTTTCTATTTTAAAGAAGTGGGGTACAATTCAGGGTTAGGTATACAAACGTTGATTATGCAGGTATCCTTGTTGATGAAGTGTGCCCCTCCCTCCCCTAGCAGTTTCCCTCTACTGCAAATCCCACACGCCCCCTCCCTTTTCAGTCTCCCACTACTGCCAATCCCTTTCTTATAGTATTATGATAATTGTTCAAGTTCCGCTTATGAATGGGATCATATGGTACTCTGTTCTTTGTTTCTGTGATAGATCACTGAGTATGAGAGACTCTAAATCCATCCAAATTGCTGCGAAGTCCTTATGGTTGTCCTTTTTTATGACTGCATAATATTCCATTGTGTATATGTACCACATTTTTTTTTATCAAGTCCAGCTTCGATGGGCAGCATGGCTGCTTCCATGTTTTTGCTATTGTGAATAGAGTTGCAACAAACATACGTGTGCAGGTATTTTTTTGTAGAATGATTTGAGGTCCTCCAGGTATTTTACCAATAGGGAAATTGCTGGGTCATACGGAAGGTCAATTTCTAGTTCTTTCAGAAATTGCCACACTGTCTTCCAAAGAAGTTGCACTAGTTTGCATTCCCACCAGCAGTGTAGAAGCATTTTTTTTTTCTCTGCATCCTTGCCAGCATCTGCTGTTGTTTGTTTTATTAATGATGGCCATTCTTACTGGAGTTAGGTGGTATCTCAGTGTGGTTTTGATTTGCATTTCTCTGATGATGAGTGAGGCTGAGTATTTTTTCATGTGTCTGTTGTCTGCCCGTATATCTTTTTTTGAGAAGTGTCTTTTCATGTCTTTTGCCCACTTTTTAATGGGGCTGTTTGTTTTTTTCCTTTTGGTGTGTTTGAGTTCCTTGTAGATCCTAGATGTTAGGCCTTTGTCAGACATACAGTTGGCAAATATTTTTTCCCTTTCTGTGGGCTATCTCCCAGCAAATTTTGCTTTGCAGAAGTTCGTCAGTTTGATGAGATACCACTTGTCTATCTTATTTCTTATACTATGGGCACTTAGGATTCTGATCAGGAATTGGTTGCCAGTTCCAATTTCCATAAGGGTGTCTCCTTCATTTTCTAAGATTCTTATAGTTTGAGGTTTTACTTTGACAAATTTTAATGACTTCTTTTTTTCTTGAGATCAACTTAGCAGAACATTGTTTCAAAAAATGACACATCAGTCTTTTTCCATACCAGTCTGATTTTCCATCCTTTTTTCTTAGATATCCCTGAGTTTTCACCTTCACAACTGTACTTATTTTCTCTTTGAGACTTATGTTGGGCCTTCTTCCAAAGAGATGCTTTGCACCTTATCATGACTATAAGAAACATGAGGGTCCTGTTTCTATTCCCAAAGCTCTGCTTGTCGAATGTACATATGATGGATCAACACAGTTTTGACTTTTCATTTTATGTCACATTGTCAAAGTAGGCAATGAACCATTCTAATAGACCCTCAAGTTTTCCTCTCGCTGACCACACATTGTTCCTTTCTTACAAATGAACTTTTGACTGTTTATAAGAGCAGATTTTGAATCGTCCCCCAAATCTAAGTTCTTCCAAGGAAAATAACCCTTCTCTTAAAAAAAAAAAAAAACACAAGATTTTCTGCCAGGCCAACTGCATTTTAGCATCATACATTTGTTCTGGTTTTTGCAATTTTCTAGACTCTTGTGCCAGAGAGAGAAAATCCTCCAGCCCTTTGATCTTCACAATCCTTCAATTATCTTTCTGGTTTCCTTCTGTTGTCATTTAGAGTAAATACGTGCAGTTGTTCTTTGTATCTGTCCATGAAAGGTAATCTCGTTCTTCTTTTAAGTATTTTGGGATCACTTGACTGCATGCTTTCCAGTCTGCAGGCATCTCAGACCACACAGTCCAGATCTCCATGTCTTAGTCCAAGTCACCACAGAACTACAAGCAACCTTTGGGCTCAGGAGCTCGCAGTCTTTCTTCATCCTCAGAAGGCACAATGACCAGAAAAGTACTGTCACCTCTAGCACATTCAACTCAGTCCCAGCTGTCCTGCCCTGCTGGTAAATTGCACTGAAACTTAAGTGCCAGTGGTTGGTCATTCTTAGATAAAGTTTTCTTCCCAATTTTCTAACTTTACTTGAAAACATGTGTTCCCAACAGTTGCTTTGGTCTTCATGTATGAACATTTGACAGTCAACTTTTTTTGAGTTTAAAAAAATGACAGAAGGCTATGGCCTCACTGATCCTTCCTCAGTGGGTCTTTTGCAACACCCTTGATCTGTACTAGAGAAAAAAACAATACCTTGTTACATGGTTTCAATTCTTAAATAAAGATGAACAATGAGAAATTCATCTGGGCCTCACTCTACCAAGACAGTACACTCTTCCTACCCTCACTCAGCCCCAGTGGGTGGCTATGGGTTTTCAGTTTCCTCATTAATGCTCTCAGTATCTGAGAGTAATAGCTACTTTTAAACGAGATTTGATGAAACGAGGGCCAGTGCAGTAACGTGTGTTGTTAGGTGGCCTTGAGTCCTCTTTCTTTCCTGTGGCTTTTTGGGATCACCCTTGCACCCGCCTTAGACCTCAGCGTTTCCATCTTCAGAATGGGTAGAAAATGCCCTTTCAGTCTGAGGTGAAGGAACAATTGATTATGGCCCCAAGTGTGTTCTGTAAACTCTGAAGCACTATATATACAAGTTAGATTGCCATCAGTAATCTGAAAAGGAAGGCCTAATACCTCACTTTTATGACTTTTTGAATACAACTGTTGGTATACAGCCAAGCTCTAATCAGTAAGTTGTTCAGCTGAAATGGGGGAAAAATTTCACTAGGAAAATGAGATTTCAAACATGTTATGATAAAGTTTGGTGGTTGTTATTTGTTTTGTTTTTCTCATGGCAAAAAATCTAGTGTTTTTAAAGAGTCAGTCATTGGGAACTAACCCCTTAGCTGGTGATTGCTTTGAGCGGACCCATTTGTATCCAAGGTCTTTTGGGGAAGTAGAGAAATTCTACAGCAAAATCACTGTCTCCCAAGAGTCGACAGTGGAGCTTAAGCTATCACACTCAAATGACACAGATAACTAGAACACAGAATATACAACTTCCAGAGAGGATAAAGGATAAAGAAGAGATGGAAGAATAACCCAGAAGACTTCTGGGAGTGGGTATGGTTTCTTTGGGTCCTGAATGGTGGATGGGGTATCATGGCAGACAGAGAAAAGCAGAGAGACCGCAGTCCTGTTGGAACCCTCTTGATGGAGCTGGGTGTGATAGAGAGACTGATAAGCAGATTCACAAAATAATTGGGCTTTGAAAGTCAAATATCACAGCAGCTTGAATCTAATATGTAGGAAAAATGGGAAGAAAGATGATTGAAAGGGAAAAATGCCTAAAAAAGATCACCCTGACACGCATCAATTCTTCTTTAAACTTTAATTTACTTTTTAAATTTTGCATTATTTTTATTTTTATAATATATTTTATTGAGCATAATTAATTCAAAATATTAACATAACATGTACTCAAAAATACTAATGGGGTCTTTTACATTCTCTTTAGAACATTGAGTAAAATGGTGTGTATTTTACATCTACAACACATTCCAGTTCAGACTAGCCACATTTCAAGAGCTCATTGCCACTTGTGGCTAAGGGCTGACATATTTGGCGGCATAACTTTAGGAACAGAGAATTAGAAAGCCAAACTTTTCATACAATTAAATTTAATTTGAAATTAATTTAAATGTAAATGTCATATTGTCACTGCACTGATACTCATGGCGCCTCTTTCTAGAAAGCCCTCCCCTGTGTCTCTGCCCTGTACTAACTCCTTGCCACTTCTCTAGCCTGAGTAGCCTGTGTTCTCTACTATTCTAGTCCGCATCCTCCTCCTCCTCTTTCAGAAACCCATCTGGAAGAGGAGGAGAGGGTTGAGACTAAGTGGTCTGAATCTGCCTCACCAAAGCAACATGTCCTCCAGCTGGCAGTTTCTTCTTGCCCTAGCGGGACTCCTCTTTCCTTCTTTAACTTCATGAAAACACCTGCCATTTTGCATTCAACGACTCATTAACCTACTCTGTGCACCTTGTCTCCTACGCACCCATCCCGCACCTCCTCTCATGAGCCTTGACCCTTCACAGAGCTCTGCGATAACCCCCAGCAGGTCACCAGGCCGCGAGGAGACTCCTGGTCCATCATCAATCTCTTTACCCAGTGAGGTTGGAAAAGCCAAGGCAGGCTGAACCAGGAATTCCCTTGGTTTTACGTAAAATATGGTCAGTTTAAATGACCTAATTGTCCTGGCTAAATGGCTGTCCCCTGAGGGGATTGCAGATGCTCTTTTACCCAGGCTCACAACTCCAAGCCTCCAGGTCCCCAGGGTTCCCTCAGGCATATAGTGAGAGTCCATTAGCCACTGACCTCCTGCCCTTTCTGGTCTCACCTGGGCCCTTATCACCTGTGCCTGGGCCTTCTAGTCTCAAGAGGTCCATGCCTGTATCTTTCTAAGCTCCAGCAAAAGCAGGTGAGGTTCAAGCAATTGCTTTTCTTATTGCAATGAGCCTGGCTTCTAACAGGACACGTGAAGGTTTGGGCTGAGTATTCCAAAAGCAAAGACACGGAGAGACAATAACGCAGAGCCATATAGTGGGGAGAAAACATTACGTGCTTAAATATCAGACTCTTAGGGTCTTGACTCACTATACGATTTTAACATGAGATGTGGTCTGTCACGCCTTGAACTTCCTTGTCTGTAGAATAGAGATTCTAGTCCACACCTCGCAGCGGTTGTGAGATCAGAATTGATGTCTGTGAAGCCCCCCACTCCTCTCCCCACCATGGTGCCTCTTACATAGACCCCAAAATTGTTGCACCAAATAGTACAAATGACTTTAAAAGCAAGGTTCCTAGTCTCTTCAGGAACTCACATCCAGAGAGGGTAGGAACCTATCTCCCCTGTCTGCTAGAAGTGAGTTCTTGGGTGTTTACCATCTGGGCACTTTACAGGACTGAATGCCTTGAAGGGGCACGGAGACCCCCTTTTTCATGTTAAATATGCACCATTTACAAGAGAAGAAATCCATCCAAGAAAGGTGAGTGAGCCTGTTACAATGGCCACTCAGGAAATATGCAACCTGGATGATGAAATATTCCCTGGATAATAAAAGAACAACAGGAGAATCAATGAATTCGCGGCAGATTTTTCTCCCAAGAGCAGCAATAAACCCTGTCCCTCCTTATGTCAACGCCTCCTCAATTTAAAGAACTAACTGCAGCTCGGAAGAATCGAATTTGCTTATTGATTAACCAGTCCATACACGCTTGATATCATTCGCGATCATGCTGAAACACAATGTACTCCAAACTCTATGTGTCTAGGCACCTTAAATATAGAGATGAGGCGGTTATAGCCAGAAGCATTCATCAAAATGTGAAAGCAGATAAATAAAAGGGAAAACTGATATCTAGCCACTAAAAAAATTCTGCAAATAAAACGTGGAAAGAAGAAACAGACGGGACAAAATCCACACCCTTTCTTTTCCCGGCCGCCCCCACTCCTGCCAACCTTTTTTTTTCCTTGTGAGTCAGATAGGACTCCTCTAGGGAGAAGTTACATCTTTCCTCTCTGAGCAGGTTGTGAGGAGGCAGTGTCCACCTGGGAGGACGTAGGTCCCTGAAGCAGAAGGTAGCTCTATCTCCTGCGAGTCCCATCAGAAAACTACCTCGAAAACTGCAGCCCAGACACTGTGTGTTGGGTGGAGAGAAGGCGCCCAAGGTATACGATTCTCAAAAAGTCAAAAAGGCTACAGTACATTTCTACCATTTATGGCCTGACTTTTTATACATGCGGTCTGGAGTCTGGGGAAGACAGGGAGGGTGGGTGCCAAGCCTGTGTCAGCACACTCTTCTGTGAAATGGGGAAAGACAGGTGAAAGGTTAGTTGTCTCTGTGTGGGAGGGGAGGGCGGCAGGATTTCAACACCAATCTTGAAAAACACGGGCCACGCGGCTCTCCTCAGACCAGCTGATTTCCCCCCGGTGAATTCACCAGGGAAAAGGGATTTGGAGGCAAGATCTCATTACTAATTTTGTTAAAAACCCACCTGCGAACACAGTCAAAGAAATAGTCCCTGGGATTTGGGGGGTTGTGCTGTGTGCTCAGGTGTAAACAGGCCTTAACCTAATCAGCTACTTGACTTCGGGACTCCAGATAAAACATGAGGAGTCTTTCCATGTAAAGGGGTTATGGATGCAGCCGGTAATCCAGTCCTTAGCTGCGGGTGGCTACCCCAACTCAGCTCACAACGCTGCTGTGGGTCATTAGTGAGCAAATGATAATGAATGATGAACCAGCCTTGTAGCCAGAGGCAAAAATCTTAGGGAGTTACTTTCTCCACCTTGCCCGTATTTATGTGTGGGGCCGTGCATTTGTTAGGACTTTCTGTCCACGGAATTTACTGTCTCGTGTTGTCTGAGCAGTTCAGAGTTTCTGGCTTCAGGTGAGGTTTGATCAAGAGGCGCAACTGCCTCACCAAGGACCTGGTTCTTCTGGGTGTTTCTACTCTGTACACTTTGGTGTTGGCTCAGTCCTCTAGTTCTACACCATGGCTTCTAGAAAATCTCCAGTTCTTTTTTCTCTACAGCAATACAATTGCCGTAGTTTCATTTCTCCTATTTTCCCATCGCTCCATCCATAGAAAAAACAGGGTCCATCTGAAGTCCAGTCTCCAACATGATGTCCAGTGATCCGTGCCTCTAGGTATTCACACCCCTGTGTAATCCCCTCCTCTTTAGTTTGGACTAGGCTCAGTGACTTAATGATTGAGATGCCATGTCCCAGATTAGGCTGTGATGGGTAGGGATTTGGCTTTTGTTCTTACACACCCTTTCTAGAGTGTCTCCCTCGCTCTGCCCAATAGCCAGCGAGGAGAAACCGAGGTATCCATCCTCCCTGTGTGTGAGCATGGGAGTAGAACCTTACTGGACAAAACTTGGCATGGTTGAAGACCATGATGGCAGCCTGGGGGTGAGGATTCGGAGACAGTGGTCCCAGCTAAGCCTTGCCAGATGGCTGACCCACAGAACCTGTGAGATAATAAATGTTTTGCTTTTTTAATTTTTTGAGTCGAGGTCTCACTATGTCTGTTGCTCAGGCTGGAGTGCAGTGGCATGTTCACTGCTCACTGCGGCCTCGACCTCCTGAGCTCAGGTGATTCTTCAGCTTCAGCCTCTTGAGTAGCTGGGACTATGGAAGTGTGCCACAACACCCAGCTAATTTTGTGATCTGTGTATGTGTGTGTGTGTGTGTGTGTGTGCGTGTGTGTGTAGATATGAGGTCTTGCTATGTTGCCCAGGCTGGTCTCAAACTCCGGAGCTCAAGAAATCCTCCTGCTGTCCTCTTTGTTGTTTTAAACAAAAAAGTTTTGGAGCGATTGTTATGTAGCAATAGATAAAAAGTATACTCCCACAGACAAGAAAGATGTTTCTTTCTGCTAGAAGTTCTAACTTATTCTTGATTCTCATTGGCTCTGAATGTAAGTCTCTGAACCAGAGTTTGCATTCAGAGGTAAATCACTTTGAGACTTGGAGACAGGAAGAGCCTGGGTGTGTGATCAAACAAGCTGGTCTCCAGTCTTGTGCTCTTTTCCTCACTAGCTGTAAGCCGGGAACCAGTCCCTTAGCCAAATGGAACCTCATTTTAATCATCTGTACAATCACGTGGGCTCCGTGATGTCCCTCCTCCCCAAAGAGATATGACCAAGTCCTAATCTTCTTACCTGTGAATGTGACCTTATTGGAAGATGCAATTAACTTAAGGAACTCAAGATGTGATTATCCCAGATTAGGACAGACCCTAAATCCAATGATTGATGTCCTTGTAAGAGGAAGAAAAGGGAGATTTGACATACACAGACACAGAAGAGTCCCAGCTCAGAAAGTTTTGTGAAGATGGAGGCAGAGACTGGAGGAAGCCTCCCCAAGGCAAGGCATGCCAAGGACCGTCAGCAACCCTCCGAAGCCAGGAAAGAGACATGGAGAGGCTTCTTCCACGGTTCCCCAAAGGGAAGCCACCCTGCTGTCACTTGGATTTCAGACTTCTGTCCTTTGGACTGTGAGAGAGCAGATTCCTATTGTTTTAAGCCATCCGGTTGATGGTACTTTGTTCTGGCAGCCTTGGGAAGCTTACGCACATGAGTAGCAATAATGCTACTCATGTGCGTAAGCTTCCCAAGGCTGCCAGAATCTGCTCTCTCACAGAGAGCAGATTCTTCTCTCTCATAGTCCAGTTCATTCAGAAGCAGAGAGAGCGTATCAGATTTGGAGTCAGATGACCTGTGCTCACCTGCTGGCATCAGGCGCAATGGCTTCACGGCACTTAGCTTCAGTTTTTGTCATTGGTGGGGTGGGAAGAATAAAACCAAACTTGAAAGGTCATTATGGGGTGGGAGAGGAAGAGAGGGCATAATGAATGAAAGAACGACTGATTGTCTAGCACTTTGTAGGTTCCCAGTAAATGCTTCTGTTTTTAACGAGCTACTTCTTGGTCTTTCTTCATTGACTCAAGCCAAGCTTGCTGGCTTCAGGCTGCTTCCTCATTCGCCGGGCATGCTGGTGGAATGTATTTGCAGAGTAGACATGAAGACGTGTGCTTGAGTCCGTTACCCATTCCTGGTTGTGCTTGGCAGAGGAGTAGGGGAAGGAGACAAAGATGAAGGTTTGTGGAAAGCCCACTGCTTCTCAGTGGGCACAGACAGCCATAAATGTGTCTCATGCTGGCACGTAAACTGTTTTTATCGTGTCCCATTGTCTTAAGGAGATTCTGATCCAGGTTCTTGTGATCTGGTCCTCTGGCTTGCTGGCTTCCTTTTCCAGCATTCCTCTCATATTTTAGTTTTCTGCAACACTAGTTTTGTTCCTATCATTGCCACATCAACTGGAATGTCCTTTCTCCCTGAACAACTTTGTACTCTGTCTCTGTCTCTGTGTCTGTCTCTCTCTCTCTCTCTTTCTCGCCCCATCCATCTCTCCTTGCCACCAAACCCCTCACTACTACCGATCCTCTTACTGTCTTCATAGTTTTGTCTTTTTTCATCATGTGGTTGGCATCATACAGTGTGTCACCTTTCAGCAGCTTTCATTTATAACATGCATGTAAGTTTCCTCTGTCTTATGGGGTTATACGTTTTCCCCATCTCAAGGCACGGCC
Organism: Tarsius wallacei; assembly: GCA_963574415.1. NCBI lineage: Eukaryota > Metazoa > Chordata > Mammalia > Primates > Tarsiidae > Tarsius > Tarsius wallacei. Next base: position 97,599 of record CAUYQG010067059.1, on the reverse strand, counting down.
ACTCATTTCTTTACATTGCTGAATAATATTCTATGGTATGAGTATACCACAGTTTGTTTGCCCATTTTCCTATTTAAGGGCATTTTGATTGCTTCTAAGTTTTAGCAATTATCAATGAAATCTGCTGTAATTATTCATGCGCAGGTTTGTATGTGGACATATCTTGGTTTCCACAATATCGGTATTAACTGGTCAAAAATTATTAGGTGACCTGAATTTTGAACTGGGTTTTCCTCCTTGAATCTTAGCCCAATATTTTTTTTGTCCAGTACCTTTGAATAGTGAGACCTTAGAGTTAGGTATCCAATAAGAAAAAAAAGGTCCAAGTGCTCTGTGGGGGCCGAGTCTTCTGGGTGACAATCTAAGTGTGATATTACTCTTTGGTGAGGAAAGAAAAGGCTAAAAGTTCTTAATGGGGTTAGAAACAGGAGAAATGGGAAAACAGTACTAGTCTTCCACTGGGAATACACACCGCTGTTAATTACCTAGAGAGGGCTCACAAGAATGCAAGAGCACCAGATAAGACAGAGTTAAAGAAAACAAATATAAGATTTAAAAAAGAACAAAAAAATCATGCAAGTGTTAGGGATATAACACCAGTCCAGCTCTGAGTTTCCTGACTGCCCAAGCAAAGAAGGAAACACGATAAATGACAATCCATGAAGCTCTCCAGATTAAAGGGAGAAAAGGTGCCTAAGAAATCTTTTTGTTCCCTCTATTGAGCCTGGAGATGTGTTTTTCCCCTGAGCGTGTCTTCATAGAAGGAATGCTAGGTCAAGACATGAAGTCCTTATTCCAATAGCACCAAGCCACATGTTCCACTCCTTAAAGTAGGTGGTTGGGATGACACAGCACAAAGTCTGTCTTTGGAAGCACAGGTCCTGTCTATAAGGACAAATAAGTCATAATACAGGCAGATCAGGAGAAACGGCCAGTTCCTCCTGCATCTGGGCCTTGGTCTGTTGGAAGAGGTGCCAGAAACCCTGTGACCACGCAGCAACACTGAGTCTGACTCGCAGGGGGTTGCCTGGACAGGCTGCCCTGGGAGTCTTACTTGCCTCGCTGGCCAAAGTGGTCAACCAATCCCAGTGCGTCTGCTTCCTGGGCCCCAGGTAATCAAACACACATGTTTTGGGCTCCACTAATCAGGGAAAGAAATAAAGCTAGATAGAAGTTTCCATATGTCGGTTCCCTTTATAAGCAAAAATATGCATCCGTGGGGGGCACGGTGGTGGTGGGCACACAGCAAAGAAATGGTTCCATGATGAAGTCTTTTATGGAGCAAAAATATGAGAAGGAAAAGGTATCACACATCCCTAAAGGCTGTGCTGCATGACAGTGCGTGCTCGTATATATCTGTATTCTGTATATCCATATAGCTACAGATTTCTATATCTATCCCTCTGTCTATCTAGCTGATCTAATTAGATACCAACAACAACCTGAGGAAGAATCTATCTCCCTGTCATAGACAAAGAGCTTCATCTCAGAGTGGCATGCGTCACACAGCTGTGTAGAATAACTAAATTTACATCAGTCTGACCCCGGAAAGTTCCTGAAATTTCCCCACTCCATCATCTTGCCTGTGACATTTGAAATACTCTAGATCAGCCTGGGCAACACAGCAAGTCCTCATCTCTACAAAAATAAAAAGTAAAAAAATTAGCCGAGCACGGTGGCGCGTGCCTGTAGTCCCATCTACTCAGGAGGCTGAGAGCATTGCCTGAGCACAGGAGATCGAGACTTCCATGAGCCGTGATCGTGCCATTTTACTCTAGCCTGGACCACAAAGTGAGACTCAATACATCAATAAGTAAATCAATCAATAAATTACTCTAACAAATAGCGGCAGGTGTTGTTATCACTAGATAAGTATTTCTCAACTTTTTTTTTTCATAGTGTACCCTGAAGGAGATTTTTTGAATGTTTTTTTTTGCCCTAATCACCATCCCATGAAACTTCAAAACCACAGATGTACTGTGTATCTCTTTATGCACCATCTGTATACTTGTGCCTTAAATATGGAAAGGGTCAGGTTTTCTCCTCTCAAGAACCCATTTTTAACCTCCGTAGGAGTGACATCAACTCCCCTCCCTAAAAATGTATGCTCTGGACTCCATCATCAATATGGTATGAGTGCATGATCACTTAAGAACACTCACAGAGTATATACATGTGGGATGATAAGCCAGTGTCATTTAGTTCTTCTTAGGGGTAAATGAGAACCAGAGAGGCCAGGGAAGTAGGCCAAGCTGACAGCACAAGGCAAGACAGGACCAGATGTGCAGCTGTCACATCTGGACCCCACTCCAGCACTCAGCCGAACCAGGGTGATCGATACGTGAACTGCACTTCAATGTGCTCTGGAGGTTGACCATCGTGCCAATGAAGTCAGAGGACTTTGAGAGAAACCAAAGACGGCCCAGCGGCAATCAAAAGGCAGCAAGGTCACCTGCACCCATCTCTCTGGTGGCTCTTTTGGGAAGCAGAGTGTATGAGTCTCTTATTGCTGCTGTGATAAATTGCCACACACTTAGTGGCTTAAAGCAATGTACATTTATTCTCGAAGTTGTGGAGGTCAGGAGTTCACATGGGTCGTATGGAGCTAAAGTCAAGGTGTCAGAAGGGCCATGCTTCTTCTGCAGGCTCTAGCAGGTGTCTGGTCCTGGCCTTTTCCAGTCCCTGGAGGTCACCTGCCTGCTTTGGCTAACACCTTTCTTCCAGCAATCGCATCTCTGGCCTCTGCTTCTATATCACATGTCGGTCTCACGCTGACCCTCCTGCCTCCAACCCCTATAAGAACTTTTGTGTTTACATCGAGTCCATCTGGATAGTCCAAGATCATCTCCTCATTTCAAAACTCTTGACTTAATCACACCTGCAGATTCCTGTTTTGCTACATAAGGTCACATACGTGCAGGTTTCAGGGATTAGGCATCAGATGTCTTTGGGTGGCCATTGCTCTGCGTATCACACAGATCAATGCATGCAGAGTGTGACCAATCCAACCTGGCTTGTCCGAGACTGTACTGGTCTTAAAACTGAAAATCTTGCCTCCATCCCAGGAATCCTCTCAGTCCCAGGAAAATCGGGACAGTGGGTCACCCTGTGTGCACAACCTGTGTGCACCCTCAACTTAGACTTAGGGTCCTCTGATCCTTCCCCGCTTCAGAGGGCTAATTCCACCTCACTTATGGACAGTACAGAATCAACCTCAGGACTTGTCTTTGTCAAACACTTATAAAGTCGCGATGACAAGTCCGCCTCCTAGACTGTGAGGGGTCTAATTCCAGGTCCAGATCATATTTATCTCTGTTGTCATAGTGTCCTACGTGGGTCCTTGCCACTTCTTTGTGATGCGGAAAATGCCTGCTGATCTGAATGGAAGGGTGGATAAATGTCTGGTTGGGTGGATGGCAGCAGAGAAAGATGGCAGAGGGGCGGATGCGTGGACACATGAATGGATGGCTGAGAACGATCAGCATGCTGAGAGAGCATCTCAGATCCCAACAGCATCTAGGCACAGGAGAATTTATGTTTGAGTTGCAACACTATTGCATATCAGCCCAGATAGGGAGAAGGGAAAGGGGGTGGGGGGAGGAGAAAGAAGGAAGGGGGATTGGAAAAAAAGAAACAGAGAGAAGAGAAAATAAAAGAATACTAGAAAGAAGAGTAAGGAAGGGAGGAGAACAAGAGGGGAGGGAAGAAAGATTTAAAAAAAGAGGAAAGAGAAAACGAAGCACAGCAAATGCATGGGTGGTCTCGTCCTGGACCACATGCCCACAGCAGCTCTGGCTCCCAGAGGTCAGATTGTACTGGAATTCCAGGAGAATAGACAAGCCGGCCAAGCACAGGCCATTTCATCGTTTCCTTTAAATTGTCCTTTCTCGAGGCCAGACCCATATCAGGGGGCTAATGTCTGCCGTGCATTTTAATCTCAGAATTCTGGGCTGGTATTTGTCACCCCAGAAGAGAAGCCACTTCTTTTTTTGCCCTTCTCACATGCCGGGCAGGCATCTTTTTCTTTTGGCTGTGAAGGAACTAAGAGTTTATTGGCAGCCTGTGCTTCTGGAGCGAAGGCTGTTCCCAAGTCAGAACAACCAGGGATCAGAGACCGATGGGTGAAGCCATCACGTGGGTCCCCTCCACTGCCATCTTGGAGAAGGACAGGAGGACTTTTGATTGCCTTCCTGTCCAGTTAAGACTGAACTCTCCCTAAATACTCCTAAGTGAATTCCCAGCTCTCCTTCTGTGAGCTTTCTCTGTGCGTCACAGTTTCACCGGCAATCAAGAATTATCAGAAAGATACAAAAGGACTCGGGGTCCCGGGACCATTTGGCATTGCCAGATTTTGTTACAGTCACATCCTTTGCATCTTAAACAGCCTGGCATTCTCATATTCAGCCCTAGAGCTGCATCAGTATTCTGGAGAGATCTGAGCTCAAGGCCACTGACGTTGACTCTGAGGTTGTTTGGTAGAATGTGAGTCTACTGAATGTCACCTTAGTGATGTCGAGGCTGGCATGTTGGAGTTTCTCATGATTCGTATCTGAGGGACCCCCCAAATCCAGGCCTGGTGAAGGGAAGAGACAACAGCCCCAACTCTGTTCCATCACAGACGCATGCTTTTGAGGGAGTCATTTTTTTTCCCTTTCTGAGCCTGTTTCCCCACAGGTGTGGCAAGGTACAGTTCAGGCCAGGTGATTCTAAGGGTCATTCCAGGCCTAGTATTCGAACATTCTGCATTGTTCGGGATTCTCTGATTGAATGACTGCCCAGCCTTTGTCCAGGCTAATAGATAAGGTCAGAAAATACAGTTTTGCCACATAGGCAGTCAAGCGTTGCTAGAAATTTTCTGTCTGAATCCTGGCCTCGGTTATTTGTGGATCAAACCATGCCCCCTGTGTGCACAGTCATGATCGGTTATGGTGGCCATATGTCCGGGTTTCCTCGGACAGCCTTGGTTTCAAATACTCTGTCCCATCGTCAAACCTTGTGTCAGATCATGTATCTCGATTTTTGATTCAGAAAATATGGTCACCATATGGCATGTGCGTCTCCACCGCTGTGACATAGATGGCTTGCCTTTATCCTCCTGCAAAAGCTCTGCCTTATTCTCCCAGGCAGACGAGGGTGCCTGTCCCGTGGGTGCCACTTGTGTTGCCACCAAGCCTTCATTTTAGCACGCCCACGCCTGTGTCCTGTGCTGGACACCGGGCTTCCAAAGGGCAGGGACGACACTCGGCTCATCTCCATATTTCTCGCGCCAGCTCTGAATAAATCAAAGCCATGTTTCGGGAGTCTATCGCATTATACAGCAGAAATCTCCCTGAAAAGATGGGGGCATACATTTTAAAATTATAATCCATTTTAAATAGCACCAGGAAGCTTAGCGCTCAGAGATGAAAGCATATACTTTTTCCCCCTTCTTTCCTTTCTTTTCCTTCTCTTCCCTTTCCTATTCCTTTCTTTTTCTTTTCCCCAAATCATCCTTTCAGCTCTTCTGAAAGATCTGGACTTGCATATGCCATTGGCTGGAAGAAAATAGATCCTGGAAGCAGATTCTTCCTGCTGTGTGAAACCCAGGCCACTCATGGCCAAAAAAACTGAGACATCAGAAGAGAGAACTCACCATTTTAAATCTGCAGTCAACCAAGAGTCAGTTCTGCAGTCATGGAATCCTTTGCAAATATACATCTAAATTGCGACAGTTCAATTACTCCCTGAACTAAAGAAAGAAAAGGCCTTTTCAGGGGGGCAAGGTAAAGAAGTCCATCTCACGGCCCTTGGAGGAAAACTTCAGCCACTTTTCTTGAATTTTCTCTCTGTTGACTGCTTGATTAGGTGCCTACTCTTTCCTGCACTCTCTGGACATAAGAATCTACAAGCTCTCTGCAGCCCAGATTTCATCCTATCCGCCATCTGTCCAGTGTCGTCAGCAATTTCTATTAATTTCCTGGCTAGTACGTAAGCTCCATGGTGTATCTTTCAAGACCTCTTTTTTTTTGAGTTGGAGTCTCACTCTGTCACCCAGACTGGAGTGCAGTGGCCGCTCCCAGCCACCGCAGCCCCGACCTGCTGGGCTCTGGCGATCCTTCCGCCTCAGCCTTCCAAGTAGCTGGAACTACAGGCGTGCACTACCACACCCGGCTAATTTTTTTGATTTATTGTAGAGATGAGGTCTCACCAAGTTGCCCAGGCAGGTCTCGAACCCGCCGGCTCAGGCAATCCACTCACCTCAGCCTCCCAAGGTGCAGGACTATAGGCTGAGCCACCGAGCCCGGCTTCAAGACCTCTTAAGGTTTGAGAACCGCTGATCATTTCACCCCTTAGATCTCCAAAAGACCCACACATCAACTCTTTTACCCCCAGGAAATCAAGAAACTCAGTCATTCCAACTGTTGTCCATCCCTGAATGTAACCCAGCCCACTCATGCATATAAACTCTTTCTTTTCTCTTGGATGTGTTTCTGCTTCCTGGTACCTCGGTCATCTCTGTCTTTTGAAATTTTTTTTAATCACCTCTTTTGCTGAGAAGTCACCCAATTACAGATGATGATGATGATAGTAACAGCAACAATAATAATGATGACAAACCTCCCATATACATGCTCAGCAGGTATTATATGCTGGATTGGGTGCTAAGTATTTTGCAGACTTCATCCGATCAGAAATTTTAAAGCAGAAAATAAAACTCCAAACTCAGCAATATTTGGGGAGCAAAATTAAGCTCAAAGATGAATTAAGCTCAAAGACAAATGGCTAAAATATGACAGAGCTACGCTTGGGACCCGGTTTCTGTCTGACCTCAAAGCCAGAGGTTAGACCTATGACTTCCCCTTCAGGCTCAGTAAGGTTCTATTTTGGGTCATTCTGTGTCTCACAGAACACAATAGAACCTTTCTTTGCTGCACGTGGCTCCTCGTAGATCCCTTGTGCCTCACGTTGGAAGGCCAGTCCGAGACACCTTGAGAACAGAGGCTCTGCCCTGGAAGTCTATGCTTCATTAATCCTTGACACGGTCCCTGACATGGGCTAGACATGCACACTGAGTTTGTTAAGCGAATGGGCACATAGCTGAATCTTCATATTGCTCCATTTTTGCCAAGAGGAACATCTCAAGAGGAATATATGCACGCCCTCCACCAGATCTGTGCACATATTCACAGCTCACACACCACAAAGTCCCTCATGGTCTCCAAGCAGCAAAATAAACCCAAGCCTTTCTTCTGGCTGGAACATAAGCAGACCCTGTCAAGACTCTTTGCTGGTGCACCAATCCCATGCCCCCTTGAGCTCAAGGGAATGGGGATGTCTACAAACCTCACTCTTTTAAGTGAGTCAATACCCAGAGGATGACAGTATCAAGTCCAAATTCAAACAAACAAAAAACCTAAAAAAAACCAAACAAACCCAAAACCAAAAAACTAAAACACACACGCACAAATACAAAAACCAAGTCATGATAGATGTAAGCAATTTTACCATCGACTTGGCTTAAGGGACAGATGTGTCAGCCTGGAAATCTTGTTTGGTCTTTTGCTTGTGACTGATACTCAGAGATGCATCAAGAAGCCAGTCTGAGTGTATAAGAACCCCCCTGCAGTGAATTAATTGGCAAAAATACGCACTTCGATCAACACAAGGCCAATCCAGACCAGAAAAGGAAACCTAATCGTTTTGACCAGCTAGGCATGGGAGAGTGACAACTGACTTTCTGACCGACTCTGTTTAGGCAATGGATGCTCTGTCCCTGCCCCCGGTGCTGATCAGCTGATGTGGAGAGATCACACCAGTGGACACCTTCTGTTTCCAGCGCTCTGTTACTCTCCTCTTGCCTTGCTCACCTTACTCCAGACTGAATAAGGTTCAGCAATGGTCCCGAAGGCTCTGTGGGATCAAACACCAGGATTGACCAAGTTCCACGGCCCCTGAGGCACACAGGCTGTTCAAGATCACTGCATTCTGCCTGGCCGAGCTTCCCACACCAGCCCCTGTTTCTCCTGGATGGTGATTACCTCCATCCTCTTTCATTTGGAGAAAGTTTCAAAGTTGGCAAATCACGACACACCTGCTAACTGACTACTGTGCGCTGCCATTGTGCAACGCGACATGGAAGCTACAAGCTTTAAGATCTTCTGCTTGGAAACAGAACCACAAATATATGCCAAGATGTACACAGGAGACAATGATGGGATCAACATGGCATGCGTATGGGCTATATGGGTGGCTAAAGCCTCCGGGAAGACAGGCTTAAGTAAGTGCTAAGATAGCAGAGAAAAAGTTCAAAGCGGTCATGAGAGTTCAAGACTTTGTCCAAACAGAGACGTTAGAGACAGTAGAACCATCCAGACCAGGAGAAAAAAAAAAGGAAGTGGTTGTGTTAGGAGGGGGAATTGTATATTCACATACTTTCTCCTACGTGTCCATGCGGCCTTCACTCCTCTGGATTATGAAATCCTTTAAAATAAGGCAAGAATTCTCTACTGGGAATATACCTGGAGGAACTCAAATCATTCTACAAAAAGGATACCTGTGCACACATGTTTATTGCAGCACTGTTCACAATAGCAAAAACATGGAACCAACCGTGCAGCCCATCGGAACCGGACTGAATAAAAAAAAATGTGGTACATATACATGATGGAATATTATGCAGCCATAAAAAAGGACAAAAACATGGACTTTGCAGCAACTTGGATGGATTTAGAGTCTATCATACTCGGTGATCTATCACAGAAACAAAGAACAGAGTTCCACATGTTCTCAATCATAAGCCGGCCCTGAACATTTACCATAAGACTATAAGAAAGAGATTGGCAGCAGCAGGATACTGCCAGGGTTGGGGGTGGTGGCACATAACATCAGTAAGCGTAATTGATTTCAAGCCAGGCAAAGTGGGGACCAAAGGGAGGCCCAAATAAGATAAAGAATTAAAATATTAAAAATAAGGCAGGAGTCCCTTCAACTCTGTAACCCAGTACCCACTGTAATTCCTGGCTAATAGAAGGCACCCAGCATCTGTTGAATGGGAGAATAAAGTAATGGCCGGATAGGTAGATGAGGCATCTGATCATTGTACACACTACCTCCTGGAATCCTCTCGTGGGTCCGGGGAGAGGCAAGACCAGGGCCAGCATGGAGTGTTGTGCGGAGCACGTTACCTGCCACGTGTGTACGTGTGGGCAGGTCGTTCGCTCAGGCTTCCGACATCTCATTCATTTAGGTCAATCATGGGTTGTTGGGTTAGAAAAAATGCATTGACACGAGCACATGGTAGGTGTGTCAATAAGCAGGTATGGCTGTGGTTTCCTCCTTTTAAGCATGCCGCCTGCACTGTGGCAGCCACCCATGGGAAGTCGCCAAGACCAATCATGTATTAGGATATTAGAATCAGACACGCTAGCATCCAACGAACACTTCATTGATTATGGTGATAACAACTTTGTTTTTTTGTCTGCAATTACTCTTCACGAGCACCCAATGTGTTCATGCAGTGTTTTTGCTCACGATGGCATTTGCTTCTCACAACCGCCTCACTGAGCACACCCACCAGGACGGGAACTAACATTGGCCTCATTGTACAGTCGGCAGCACTGAGCTATTGAGAGAGGAAGTGTTCGTCCAAGCCCACCCGTCTAAGAAGCGACTCCAAAATCCCACGCCTTCTCTAGCATCGCTAGACTGATGACTCCCCTTTGCAATATATGAAAAATTATCCTGATGTCCCCAGGAAGAAACAAGCCCCTTCCCCTTGGCATTTCTACTGTAGTGCTCTGTCACCGAGAGTTGCTTGCAACATATACTCATATTATAGCAAATTCTCCTTTCATTTTACTTTTTTTTCTTACTGATTCATGGCTACAAAGATCCTGAATGCAGGTGTGGGACATAACTTGTCTTTGGATTTTGAATGTGCTCCTCTGCCATGGTGTGTTACACAAAGAAGGAACTCATGGATGGAGTGAAATATTATTTTACACCTTCTCAAAATGGGCAGATAGGTGAACTGGCAAATGACGTGCCCAACCCAGTTTTTTTTTTTTTTAATTTAATGTCTTGCAAAATGAAGTAAAAGTCAGATGCTATGGTAGGATTAGGTTGGCCTCTTATGTCACTATTCCACACCTTCTAAACATACTTGCCCACCTTCTAAAAATGTTCCTATCTCCTTTTGGCATAACCGGTTGAAAATATTTCACCAAAATTCCATCTAGGCCTGAATGCTTTCAATTTTGTTAAGAATCACTATGCTTACTTAGGTTTGATTGTGAGGTTTTCTTCTACCTGTGGATATCCAGAGTGCTGGCATACACAAACACACGTGACAATAAGACAGCTAATCCACACTAAAATATCCAGGTGGCCTGGCCACGGAGTTGTCAGGACTAGCGTCCTACAGAAATTCCCTGGACTGCTTCAGTTTTTGAGCTTGCTAAGTGGCATTTGTCTCCCCGGGGCTCTCGTCTCCTTTCACAGAGTTGCCCGATATTTTGGGCATTGATAACAGGCGACTTTATTCTTTCTGGTTCAAACTACCAATAGGCTGTAGAAATCTGTTGGTCGGATATCAGCAACTGGAGTGGCTAAAAGCAACTCAGGAATTCTGCTTTTTCTCAAGTAAAATGAAAATTTGTATTTTTTTAAAACAAAACCAAAATTAACCTAAAGCAGAATCATGTCCATGAGGAGGAGAAAAAAAACTACTTATAATACAATACAAATTGAAGAAAGCAGAATACAAAATCATTTATTCAGTGTGATCTCAAATATGTAAAATAATATTTACTGGGAGAATAAAATACAGCAAGATGTTAATAGTTTTTCTCTTTGGGTGATACAGTTGTGGATGATTTACAATTTAAAAAATGCATTCCATTTTTTTCCAAATTTTCTGAGGAGAACAAATTCTCTCTTATAATTTCAGAATTGTATATATCCACTTTCTGTTACTTTATTGACACATAATAATTGTACATAGCAACGTTTCCATACTTATAGTGTAAGGTGATCAAATCAGGGGAATTTGCATATCCATCACCTGAAATAGGTATCATTTATTTGTGTTGGGAGCATTCGATATCCTCCTTCTGGCCAGTTGAAACTATATAATATATTTTTGTGAACTATAGTCACTCTTGACACACACACACATACACACACAGTCTCACATCGGTAATAGGACAGCACTCAGGTAATATAAATGTCATCAGAAGTTCACTTGACAACCTGACTTAGGAATCAGGACAGCATTGTAAAAACAAGCTCAAAGTTAAACAAATAAAAACGTAGAAAAGGGAGCTACTTGTTAACCATTCACTTATCGTGTGTTTAGTGTTCAATGTATGGCCAGACCCGGAAGGGCCGGCCATCCTCTGTCCCCATGTCCCTCAGCTCCTGGGAACCAGCCTTGCTTTGGACAGCTTTGGGGTTTCCTTCTCGCCCCGGTCTTCCACCTGCCCACCCTGACACCCCTTGATCACAGCAGTAATGTCAGTCAAGGAGGCACAGAGCTCCCATGGTGGACACCCCGACACAAAAACTTGGGGGGAGTAAGGAGTCTATTTTATTTATTTAAATAAAAGCCAAATCTAAAATGTGGAACTGACCATTTTCTTCAAGTAGATAGAATAGAAGTACATTTAAAAAAATAAATAAATAACTATTCTAAATTAAAGAGGCTCAACACACAGCCAGCAAAATAATACAGAACTTATTTTAATACCGATTCAAACAAGACAATTGTAAAAGCGGTATTTTTGAGACAAGTAAAAAAAATCTCAGAAGGCTTCCAGTTGAATTTCTGGCCATGCAACTAGGTGTCCGTGGAGAGGTCAGTGACCACGCCTGCCTTCGTCTGGTCCATTAGTCACACCAGGGGGTCAGCACAACCCTGTGGGGGGAGCCTTTGCTCGGTCCCTACTGTATCCTGGCACACGAGAACCCGCAAGCACTGGTGTGAAGAACAGCCTAGAAACCCCAATCCGTTGCTGGATTCTGGCTGCGGCACAAGGGGGTAAGGAGTTAGGGTTTCAGCACCAGGTTGGCTCTCAGGAACCAGGGACTCGTTTCTGTTGGACAGAGGCACCCAGAAAACACTGGCGCCTGAGTCCCTCACCCCTTGCCAACCCCTCCACTCAGAGCGCTCCAGTATAGGCAGCAGTGATGCGTGACTTAACCAAGCCTCACACAGCTGAGCAGAGCTGGAAAACTCTGCCGACACATTCCTGGTCTCAGCTTCACTTTCCCTGCTGGTTCCTATTAGCGCTGTGTGTTTCCAAGCCGCCAGAGCCAAGCTCTGGCTGCAGAATGGGCTGCCCGGGGCAGCCGGCCACTAACCAGGTCGCCAACACACGAAACATTCTGGAGTCACCCTTTATGGCCCGGACACTAGATTCTTTACAAGCTTCTGGCAGACAAACAAACAAAAGCAAAACTGAAAAGCTCGGAAGGCACAGGCTGGACATCTGCTCCTTTATTCAGGGACAGAAGTCAGGCAGATTGGAAGACGTGTTTGTTGGTAAACTTCGGCCTCCTTAATTTCATGTTGTCCGTGTTGCATTCATCAAGCCCTTCCAAGGGAGGCCTCGTCTTTGGCATCTTCACCCAGCTGATGGGAGGGGGGCCTGCAGAAAACGAGGTACACACCTGGGGGCTGCTGTCCTGCTCATGGAGCAGGATGGAGGGTGGTGGAATGTTCTGAAACTCCAGCCAAGGTGCAGACGACTCGGTACATTGGAGGTCCTTGGCCACATAAGCCCTGGGCCAGCTGGGTCAACAGAAAAGGCGACCTGTCATCCCTCTCTTGACTCCCAGCCACCTCCAGGAATCAGCATTCTCACGATGCACTCACCTCCTCTGAGGTTCCCTCTGACATGTGGAAAAGGGGATGGAATGTCTGAGTGTGAGAAGCCAATGCAATGGGGTTGCCTTGTCGGGGTCCCTAGAGTTAACGGCTCCCCTTTCACCATCCACTGTCTGCAGCATTCCTTGATCTAACAGTTTGACGATAAGTTTACGTCCCTTTGTGAGGAGTCTCTGACGAGTAGAAGGGTCTGAGTTAGTACACCCCAGTCCATTTTCATTTGTGTGTCCATGCATTTATCTGAAATCTTTCATGCAGTATCTACCACAGTCCAGGACCTGTGTCTGATCTTGTCTATCGAGAGGTGTTCAGAATATGATTCTTTTTTTTTTTTGAGTTGGAGTCTCACTCTGTCACCCAGACTGGAGTGCAGTGGCCGCTCCCGGCCACTGCAGCCTCGACCTGCTGGACTCCGGCGATCCTTCCTCCTCAGTCTTCCAAGTAGCTGGAACTATAGGCGCGCACCACCACGCCCGGCTAATTTTCTTGATTTATTGTAGAGTTGCCCAGGCAGGTCTCAAACCCGCGGGCTCAGGCAATTCACTCACCTTGACCTCCCAAGGTGCGGGATTACAGGCTGAGCCACCGAGTCCGGCCCGGAATATGAGTCTAAAGAAGATCTTTTTGGAAACCCATGGCAGACACGACCTGACTTTCATGAACATTTCAACTCTCATGTAAATTGTAGCATAGAGGCAAACAGTCACACAAGATGGCAGGTGCTATAGTACAGGAAGGAATGATGCTGGGGATGTAGGGAAGAATTTCCCAACCCATCTTGGGCATCAGAGATGACTTCCAAGAGGAATAATTGAGCTGACTTTGAAGGATGAATAGGACATCTCTGGTCCAGAGCCCGGACCTGGAGAATGGACAGATGGCACCCACTTGAAGCTTGCTGGGGGCATGAGGTGTGAGGGGTCTTCATGGAAAGGAGGCTGGAAAAGAAAGCAGGGACTTGGTCCTGAGGGACCTTCAAAGTCGTGCTAAGTAAGCATTTGGCCTCGGGAGTGAATGTTCTGCTGAGATTTCTCCCTCTGGCCTCCGTGGGGAACAGGAGGTGGCATGGCAGGAGACTGGACGCAGCAGGTCAGGGCGAGGAGAGTGCAGAAGCCAAAATCTTGGTGATAGGGCTGCCTGAGTGTGGCTGGGAGAGGGAAGAGGGTTCAAAAGGCAGGAAAGCCATGCGGTCCATGGGACCTGGGGGACTGGTCCGACGAGGGGCAAAAGAGACAATGTAGTCGAAGGCGCCTCCCGGTCTTGAAGACTGAGAGGGTGGCAGTGCCATCCAGGGAGGGACAGAAAGATGAACACCCAGGTTTCGTGCACTATGGAACACAGTCTCCCTTCACACGGGGAGGCTCTCTCTCCCCCATCCACCCTGCCCCCCAAAGCGGCTGTTACTCACACTGCCGGCGGGGCCCAAGAAGTCATTTGCACACTCCTTGGTAATCTGGATCACATCCATTGCTGCTTTCCCTCCACTTTGAGGATAAATGAAAAAATCGACTCCTCCGGGTGCCAGATTTGTGTTCCTGTGTGAGGAGATTGTTTTTTCTTTTTTGCATCTGTGTGTACGTTAAACAGCAAGAAGAAAGTCGCGAAACTCAAGGAGTTTCCCCAAAAGTAAATCAATTTGCGGTTGAATGTGCTGTGGAATTTGTTTGCAAACCTAGGAGAGCGAAGCGAGCTTAAAAAAGATGCAGTTGGATGAGACTGCAAAGTTTTGGAAAGTTCTTTGAACACATGTAAACATGATATGTGTAAGCAAATGTTTAACTTGCCTTTTTTACTTCTACAAATTATATTATGAAATCAGACGTCTGTGACTCCTTAAGAATGTCAAATCAGTGTATTCCTTCAAAACAGATAATTGCTTAGAGCTGCTCAGCTTCCAGGCTCCGGGGCTTGGGAAGGCTGGATTTCCAGCCTCACGGCGAACGGAGGCTTGTTGGAGACGTTGATTTGCATAATGCAGGTGGTGGGGGCAGGGCTGACTGCTGGGTTCTCAGAGAGACGGGTTGGATGGCCATAGACAACCTGTCTTCCTCCGGAGAGGCAGGAGAGTCCACACAATCTTTTGTTTACTTCCAGAGGATGCCAGCATGGTGTCACGATTTCATTCCCCGTCTTGCCCTTTGATGAGAGAGACCCAGTCTTTCATCCATCCCAGCGAAGGATGGCACAAAGCGTATTAGATCTGATAGTCATATCAGCCCTGCCTAATACTCTGCTTTCCCAGAACCACGGTTGAAGCATCTAGAATTAAACTGCCCTTCTGGCGCCAAAGGAGATGGAATTGGCCAGATTAGTATTTATGAGTGCCACCAACGTGGGACTCGGTCATCTGATACAGAGGCTCTCCCATTGTTCCTAGAGGAGGGCATCCCTGCGGTTCGGAGGCAAAGATGAGGAAGATATACTATATATGTCAATATGACACGTTCACACATACAATTAGGCTGTTATTACTAGACACATCTATTAACGTGGCAGCCAGACCTGGAGAGATAGCCTCTGGAACCATTAACAGGGCTTTTCAAAGAACACACAGTCCCTCTGAAATCAGCAGAATATTGCCTGGCCTCGGGACTGCACCCCAGGGGTGCCTTCACACTCCTCAAAGCCCAGGCCTGACTCCTGTTAATGCTAACAGCAACACATATGCACTTCCAAGGGAGAGGGGACCACATCGTGCTTAGTATGCTAGGAGGCATTAATTTGATTCCTTGGGTGCACAACAATGTCAATGGGACCATTATACTGCATATGCTGCGACTCACAAGCCCAATTAAACCAAAGGGTTATTGTTATCTTGCATTATCCATAGCAGATGTATGTATGATAGATTATTAGGGATGTGGTTTGTAGTGTATTATTTATTTCCAACGTATTGGCTGTTTGTTGCTGTTGCTTTACGTTGAAGAAAAACTCTCTCTCTCACACACACATACATGCACACTATATATGTACGTCTATTCTTAATTTGGAAATTGTAAAATCACAGCTGTTATTTTCCAAAAGTCTGAGGGGGTTTTACAGGATCTTTGGGTCTGGAGTAAACATCTCAGCCAATATTAAGTGGCAATTTTTGTTCCAGAGACTTGACTCACTCTTTCATCAAATAGGGACAGAATTACTGCTGAGAAATTCTGAAGGTTTGAGCCGATTCAACACAGGCTCTACTCTCAAAGAGCTTATACTCATTACCAGAATCATTTCTCTTTCTGTGTGTATGTGTCTCTTTGTTTCTCTGTCTCTGTCTCTGCTTTTCTCTCTCTCTCTCTCTCTCTCTCACACACACACACAAACACCACATACACACAGAGTCAATGAGGATATCCTTGACATGCAAATATGTGCATGTGTGTGTGTGTGTGTGTAGAGAGAGAGAGGGAGAGGGAGAGAGAGAGAGAGAGAGAGAGAGAGAGAGAGAGAGAGATGGGGTCTCACTGTCGCCCAGGCTGGAATGCAACTGCACAATTACGGCTCACCGCAGCCTCGATATCCTGGGACCTGGTGATTCTTTTGCCTTAGTCTCCCATGTAGCTAAGACAACAGGTGTGCACCACCAAACCTGGATAATGTATTGAGTTTTTTGTGGAGACAAGGTCTCACTATGTTGCCTAGGCTCAAGCAATCCTCCCATGTCAGCCTCCCAAAGTGCTATCATAGGTATATGCCCAGCCATTCTTGTATTATAGATATGACTCTTCTTATATTGTGAGGAGGGATGTAACTCAACCAAGCTTATCCAGCTTGTAAATGAAAGAGATTGCGGGAGGGAATGCCAGGATTCTATAACCCCAAGTTTGTGACCTTTGCACATGACCTCCCTGAGAAGTAAAAAGGCCAGCTACAATTCATAGTTACCTGACAGCAATCAACCTTATGTTCAGAGAATACAGATCATGGCAAAACACCTCTTGAATATACTCTTGATTCAATGGGAAGAGATAGAGAATGGTATATGGATTGGTCACTGGGAGAGTTAACCAACTGCCTCTCTTGAGGAGGTTTGTCACAATCTCAGGATTCAAGGGGATAGTCACCTGTCTATAATGAATATATTTCCAGTTTAAAAATTAAACCCATTAAGGGTCTCAGGGGGTGAAATGAATAAGCATTTTAGGTAGGCAGACATGAGCTGGGGTTGGGGGAAGGGTCTTCACTTCCCAGACTCATTTTTGACTTTTGTAAGATAGGAGTTATGACATTACCCACATTAGAGGGTACAATAGGATGAAATGAGAGGAAGTCTGCAAGGTTTGAGGCACAGTGCATATCCCTCTCATGTTAGTTGGTGATGAAGCCTTATGAAGAAAGAGGCCAAACTCTGTAAATATTCAAGATGGTTTATTCTGGGCCAATGTGAATGACCTTAGGCCCACAGCACCCATTCCCAGGAATTACTGAGAATGTGTCCTCACCATGGTTGAATTGTATCTTGGTAATATGCATTTTAGGAGGACAGAAGTTATGTAAAATACTTTGATTTTCTATCTTTGTCTATTATGTGTTGCTACAGCAGAGCCAGATTAGAAAATAAGCCATGCTAAATAGTTTAATTTAAAAAAAGCCTCTCTCTCCTGGCCTGTTAGTTAAGAATTGGGCAAGGTAAAGAAAAAAGGTGACAGTCTAGTCTTCAAGACAAAGATGTTCAGGCTGGAGAAAATGACCCCATCTGTTTTCTCATTTGATCCACATCAAATACTTTGCTAGAAAGAGCTCACCCTCCTACTTTTGAGAGGTGCTCACAGAGGAACCCAAAGTAATTTATCTAAGCTGAGAAAGATCATATCTGGAAAAGCCAGTCCCGATCGTTGGTCCTCAAGTTGTATGTTGGCTCCATCCACGTTCACAACCTATTGCAGTGTCGTGCTGGGACTGGCTAGTCCTGGCTTGAGAGAACCAATGGCGGGCACCTCTTCCCGAGTTCCAAATTCAGATACATCATGCTGGTAGCTTGCACTTGGCTATAGCGGAAGTATTTACACCACAGAAAGAGGCATATGCTGCAACCCAAGTCTGTGTTTCTCCAGAGAGCTGGTGGCTGAACATTACTGGCACACCACTGCTCTTCTGTATTTAGTCTTCATGTCTTCTCAAATAAAACACCACTTCAGAGAGTCCTTGTTAGTTCGACTCTTCAAAGAGAAGTCCTCTTAAGCCTTTTGGAGAAGCTGAGCAGGCATTGCCCAATAAGTAGGCTCGAGTTTTAGTAAGTTGCCTCCAAGGACACTTCGAAAGGATGGGCCTCTTTAACTAGTTCTTACCGTGGGAGCTTAGACAGCTACACCTAGTCTGTCATTGACACAGACCATTCTAAAGATTCTGGGAACCAAAGGTCCCTTGTGTTGGGCTAATAGGGGTCACTGTCAAGAGAAGCCCTCAGCAGGAGTGTTCAAGAATTGCTCTTTGCTGGAAACAGGTCGCATCTTCTAAAGCAGAAAAAGAGACCATTTCCAGTTGGCATTTTGCAGGTGCATCAGCTGATGGCAGAAGAGCCTTCTACCCTGGAATCAAAGGGCAAGAAGATGAGGGGTTAGGAAAGAGCAGAATTGCTGCTGATAGCAGATCTATGGGGTACATTTGTTTAAGCATCAAACTCCTTAGCACCTGTTCTGGAGTTACATCACCCATGACAGAGCTATAGGCTGAGTCAAGCAAAAAGCATTGACTATGAGCTTGGAACAAAAATACACAGAAAAAAGTATATATACTCAAATAATGGATACTCATCACGTGTTAAGAAGAAACAGCAATAAAAATAAACAGATAAACAAGTCCCAGCCATTTGGGTTTGAGTGTTTGGGAATGAATATGATTCTTTGGGTGGATTCTGTTACTTCTAACAATAATCACAAATGAAAACCAGAAGATAAATTAGAATGTGCTTGTTTCCTCCAGTGGAAAGCTCCCCTCCCATCACACACACACACACACACACACACACACACACACACACACACAGACACACACACACACTCTCTCTCTCTTTCTCTCTCTCTCTCTCTTTCTTTTACTAAATGACAGGATCATTACATTTTCTGGACCAAAGAAAAAATTTTAGACATGTGGTAGAATATCTCCATGTCCAGAGGCAGTGTAGAGGGTACGGTTTTTGGTTACTAGAATTATAGAATTTCTTTTGCTTTATCAAGATAGTGGGATGGAAAATGTGATACCAAGCTATTCTGGAAATAAATATGCAAACAGAACCATTGCGAGAAATGGATTCTATATTGACAGTACCCAGTCCTAGAACTCATTGCTATGATCCGAGCGTTTTATGTCCCTTCCTCAATTTCATATGCTGAAATCCTAATCCCTCTGGTATAAGAAGGTCTTTGGGAGGTGATTGGGTCATGAGGACTCTACCCTCATGAATGGGATTAGTTCCCTCATAATAGAGGACCGAGAGGTGCCTTGTCCCTTACGCCATGTGAAGACACATCCAGAAGGTGTTGTCTACAAAACAGAGAGTGAGCCCTCACCAAATGCTGAATCTGCTAATGCCTGAATAGTGGCATTATAATAACCCCCAGCCTGTAGAATGGTAAGAAATACATGTCTCTCATTTATAGACCCCCCAGTTTATGCCAGTGTGTTATTGCAGCCCAAATGGACTATGACACTCACGTAAGTATTAAACAGATGAAATCAAGTCAAATTATCTTCCTTCCCTTCCCTTCTACTTTTTCTTCCTCCTACACTTTCTCTTCTTCTTTCTTCTCTTTAACATCATCCTCTTTTCCTTTCCTTCCTCTTTTTCTTCCTCTTCTTCTTTTTTCTAATGATGATGATTTTATCTTCACATATTGAGAGGTTTTTTATATAGACCACTGTAGAAGATGTTTTATCGCTCTCCGTTTACTGACTGCAATGCACAGATCTCCCAAATTTCTCTTCTGGACAACAAGTAAAAAAGGAGAAACACCTTCCACCCATACCACCGAGGGCCACCCTGGAAGGAGAGCATACTTCCAAAAAGCCACCAGAATCTTTGAAGCGAGGAAGGGGAGGCTACTTTGACTCCAGGAGAAACGTGTCCCATTTGCCACCTGAACGTCCGTTTCGTGGGTCGTGTCAGTCAGTCTTCCAAGCATGAATTTACACACACGTCTTAAAACCCAGCCTGTTTTCCCAGCCTACTTTAGTGGCTACGATGGAGAATTGACACTGAGGATGGAGCTCAGGCATTCCCAGCGCCGTTAAAAAAAGAACTCTGTGGTTTGGTTCTGCTGAGGAGATATTGCTCAATAATTAATGTAATCATATTACAAGTGCTTGTATTAAAATCATATGCAAGACGAAAATCGGTCTGAATGGCAGCAACCGGGAAAACACAAAGAGAAATTTGTGAGTTGTCATAATCCGTAAAGAAATGTTGGTGGGAAAAAGTACTGGAACACGCACACACACACACACACACACACACACACACACACACACACACACACACACACGGAGAGAAGAACTGGGATTTGCAAACTCACAGATGGATTTCTGAGAAAGCTTCTCTTCACAGCAGACCCTCTGAAGGCCATCGAACTTCTTGGCCATGAAAAACAGCCTGTTGGGTAGAGAAGGTCACCTCAGACTACGTGTAGACTCAGGGCAAAGCCAGGTCCAGCTTGACAGATTGGGATATTGTGTATTTGTTCATTAGCTGAGGTTTTGCCAGACAAGACCTGGCAGGTAGCCACTTGAAAGTCAGTGGCTTTCCTGGTGTGGTCCTGGTTTTCACTGGCAGTTGAACTCTGCTATTTTATATGCTTCTGTGGCAGGGATTAAGTCTATCAAACCTCTAAGATTTCTTATACTATTAGGCATGGGGATATAAAGTCAGCCTCCTGTAATGGCCTCCTTTCCCCTCTTTCATGGGAAGGAAAATGAGACTTGAAAAAATCATTTATTTTAAAATGTGCAGTACCTGGAACCTACTTCAAACACTTTTTTCATGGAACCAGAAGCATCGAATCTGAGTTTTCCCAGCAGGACTTTATACAAACCTGAAACCCTGCCTGGGTTTTCTATTTCTCCTCAAGGAAAGAGTTCGTAAAGGGGGCAGGAGGGATTCAGTAGCCAATTGTGGTTTGAGAGCAAGTTAAACACAGGAGGTACTCAGTGATGAGGGTCCCCTCCTGGCTTCAAGGGGACAAGGCCTAAACTGTGAGTCAAGCACCCGTGGTAGCAGAACGATCATCTGTGGACTATGCTTTGCTTTTTCACTTGTGCTGGTTTCCTTGACACTGTCCATGCTCTCCATCTGAGGCTAATTTCCACTTGTTTCTTCCAGCCTGGTTTTAAAGGAGAAGACTTCTGTTTCCAAAGAAACTACCCAGGAATGCTTCTATTTCTGTGGCACATGGTCAATCTTTAAAGAAGAGAAAGGGCCCAATGTTAATGAAATCCTGGAGGTGTTTTTCAACATCACACATTTTGGAGAGACTGCTTCAACCGTGAGAAATTCCTTCTTTTTTTCTTTCACTTTTTAAAAGGTAGATGAATACATCAAGAAAATGTGGCATATACACACAGTCGAATACTACTCAGCCATAAAAAAGAATGAAATCCTGGCATTTGCAGCAATGTGGATAGAACTGGAGGACGTTATGTTAAGTGAAATAATCCAGGCACCGAAAGACGAATACCGCATGATCTCACTCATGGGTAGAATCTAACGACGTTGACCTCCTAGACATAGAAGGTAGAATAATGGTTTCCAGAAACTTGGGAGGGATTCTGTGAAGAAGAACAGGGAGAGATTGACCAAAGGGCACAAAGGAATGCTTCCCTTTTTTTGTTGTTCATGTGTTTGTATTTTTATTTATTTATTTTAAAGAAGTGGGGTACAATTCAGGGTTAAGGTTACAAATTGTCACTGTACGGGTAAAGTTCTCAATTCACCTGGTTTGAGATCAGGTACCCGAATGCTTCCCTTTTTTGATACAGAAAAAAAGGAAAAGATTTTCCTTAACAGACCGCAATGGGCTGGTTCAACCACTTAAGAAGTTTTCTTTATTTTTCTTATTTTCCGTTTATTCATCTCAAGAAGTTTTTTCCCCCCTAGTGGTTAAAAGGATATTTCCACCTATGTTTTGGTTTTTCGCTTGATATTATTATTTTGTTTTTATAATTCTTATAACAGACCAATTAGCCTGGTTAATTTTACAGACTTTATTGCTCTGGTCAACGTGGATTTAGAAATGGTTTCAATTAATGACTCCAGCGCCTGCAGACTCAGCAAAAACAGAGCATTTTTTTGGTGTGCATATGTGGGGGTGTGGAAAATAATAATTTGTGGCAATTGCTTTTCGGATTGTATTATTTTTCTCTCACATTATAGGCTTCTCAGTGTTTGGCCTGACTTGTCTTTTTTTAAAAAAATGCAGTGATTTCCTTTTAAGTGATGTCATTTTATGAAAGACCAAAGCTTTGCAAACTTGAATTGAGCAGTGAGAATTCCCAGTATTTATGTGCATGTTAACATGAATATAAAAACGGGCCCAGATTAGCCAGGCAACTGCAGCTCACATTTCTGTTTTACTTGTTTTTTTCTTCTCCCTGTTCCTCTTGCCTCTCTCTGCTTTCTTTTCCTCTACAAATGTGCTAAGGGGTTTTCTAATTGTTAAAGTCTGTGTTGGGAATGGCAAAGGTAGAGATTGGCCGGATAGAGTCCTTGACCTTGTAACATGGGGTGAGACTTGGTCATCCCAGAAGTACCAAGAAAGTGCGTGTTCAAGCAGAAGGGGACACACACTGGACTACCCTGGGGTCTGGTGATGTCCTTTAATTCATCTGGGGTGGGGTCTGTGGCTGGAAGAAGAAAGGGACACAGTGGTCTTTCTAGAAGAACAGATATTCTTTCTTCTTTTTCTTCTCTTTTTTTGACTTGAGGGTCTCGCTAGAGTGTAGTGGCGCCATCTCAGCTATACCACAGTCTTGATCTCCTGGGCTCAGGCGATCCTTCTACCTCAGCCTCCCAAGTAGCTAGGAATATAAGTGCCTGCTATGATACCTGGCTTTTACTTTTATTTGTTGTAGAGACAAGGATTCACTATGTTGCTCAGGCGGGTCTCAAACTCTTGGGCTCAAAAGATTTTGCCCTCAGCCTCCCAAAGTGCTGGGATTACAGGTGTGAGCCACCATGCCCAGCTTGGATATTCTTTCTATGGAAAGATCAGGTACTGATGTCCAGGCAGTTTGCAGGGAGGGGGTAAGCTGGGTGCGCTAAGAACCCCTGCATGGGCGAAGTCCATAAAAAGAGAATGCCAGGTTTTTGGATCTGTAAGCAAGTTGATGGGCTTGCAATATGTCAGAAAGAGAGTCTGGGGGTAAACAGAGACAGAATACTCAGTGTACTTTGCTAGGTAGTTTGAACTTGATTCTTGAAGTAATTAGGTGTTCTCCTAGGCTTTTAGGAAAGAAAGTGAGGGTGGTACAGAGCTGAGTGGTGATGCACACTATTTCTGAACCTGCTGGTCCGGGTCCGATTCTATTTCCCCAAGCTGGTGAATCGCTGATAAGTGGTGTGAGCCTAATCGAGTCATATAAGGTCTCTGTGGAAGGAAGGGACTCTCGGCTGTCACGTGGTGGCAATGAGTATGGCTCCTAGCTCCAAATGTTGTAGTCAAACAGCAAATGCATTCTCAGTAAATCTGCTGTAGAACAAGGGTGGAACATAGGAGAATGAGGAGGGTCTGGGTGGAAGGAACCAACCTGACTTTCCTCTGAACTTGTTTTGACCATTGAATAGCTATAGCGCCCCGGGCAGGAGACCTCATCTTATGAACCTTGATCTCTTCATCTGTCTGATTGGGGTGATGAGAATTGCCACAGGTGGTTGAAGGCAGCAGATGCAAGCACGCTGCTTTGTGTGCATATTGGCACAGTCAGAGCCATGACACCCAAGTCTCCTCTTCCTCCTAGCAGGAGATTGGTGCCAAGCAGATATCTTTGGACTCTTGAGAAGGTTTAGGGCCACACCTGTTGATTGCGATGCAACTGCCCTAGAGTTAAGGTCCTGGGAATAAAATCTTCTCTTGGAAAAAGACAGAAACAATTTGCTGGGTTTTGTGTCTTAGTATGAATTCAGCAAGTCTTTCAGGAACCTCAAAAATCAGAAGTCTTTAAAAATAATTTCAGCAATGGTTTTCATGGGGGGGGCTCAAATTCACAGAGATGTCTGCTTTATTTTTCCTAGAATATCAGCCTACTTTGTGTGACGTAACTCCTTACCACGGTGAATGATACACCAAGAGACATTCATTATATTATGTCCGTTGAGACAATCAATTGAAACCGTGGCTGTAACTATATTATTCTCCTACTCTAAAACCTTTCATGGCTCCCTGTAGCCTCCCCATAAGGTCAACCTCCTAGCATGGCAAATCGGCCCCATGTCCTTGTCCCACCCATGGCTCCAGATCTCCCCTGACCCCCACTGCTTTACAGCATGCCTTCTTACTAGTTACTGACCCAGACTCTTCTGCTATATTTTTATTTCCTCCCCAGCTGGTGATTGTTTTCAGGTGTTCTTCTTCCATTGACTTATCCAGAAAACACTAATTTACCCTTCAAAACATAATCACCAAAATATATCCTCCTAAAAGTCACCTGTGGCCCCTATGAAGAATGTGGATTTCCTTTTTTTAAAAAAAATAGCAGTTCACTATACTCACAGTTTTATTAGTGAGCTCATAATATGATACTGCAGTTAATTTGCTTAAGTATGTTCTCCCTACTAGACTCTAAGCTTCTTGAAGGCGGAGAAAACAACACCAGGTGAAAGATGGCCACGAAACCGTGGAAGATGGAAAATGAATTGACAGTTGATAACCGAAATAATTGTGCTAAAAAGCTTTAGTGAACAGCCTGCAGGAGACTCCAGTAAGAAGCAAGTTATTTGCTGCCAAAGAAACCGAGAGGGCTCCAACACTGGATGAACTTAATACTTCTGAGAAATAGATGGAGCAGAAAGCAGGAGACTTGTTTTAAGTTCCATTGTAAGGAAATTTAAACCTCTAGAGGTTCCCTTTCCTGCAGCAGAAGACAAGATGGCTGTCAAAGTGTCTCTCATTTAGAGAAACCAGGCCCCACTGAAACTTTATAAGCGTGAAGCCCTATAAAGAAATCAGAGTGATAAGATGACCTGCAATTCTGAACACTGACTTCCAGTTCTGTTCTGTGGTCAGACTCCCAGAACACTGGCGTCAGAAATCGTGCCTCGGCACCTTCTCAGGAGAAACTGACTGGACCAAGATAAAGGACCACAGAGGCTGAGATTTGAGGACTTTCCATTGAAGCTGCCATGAGGCTGAACAGTGGATATTTCTACCCAAGCTCACATTTCTATTTAGATATTTAGTCACTCACCCCCAAATAGAAATTGGCAGCCAGGTATTCCCAGACATTTGATGAAAGATCACAGCAGAAAGCACAGTCACCAAAATAAACAACTCTACCACAAAATCAAGGGAAATAGAGAATTCACTGACCAGAAGAAAACTGCAAATAACTATAATTACTATGACTAGGGAAATAAGAGAAAATATGACATCCATGAAATGTTAGGATGTAATAGAAGAATATTCAGGGATTAATAGAGAACTCTTCATTTTTGTCAGAGGAGGGAGTCTGGGTGGGGGCACACTTCATCAATAAGTGTACCTGATCTCAAACCAGGTGACATGAGGACGAGAGTGAGGCCCAAACTTTACCTGCGCAATGACCATTTGTATACCTAGCCTTGAATTGTACCCCATACATTTAAGACAAAAAAAAATATTTTTTAAATATAATAGAAAAAAATCCAAAGGGAGAATTAAGAGATGAGTTTAGAAAAGCCTCTTTTGGAAAACAGACAAAATGAAAAGTATATAAAAAACAGGATCATAAAGATAAATGGATAAATCTAAGAGACCAAATACTCTGCCCACAAGAGCTCCAGAAAAAAAAAAAGAACAGAGAAAACAAGAGAAAAAAATTCAAGACATAATAGAAGAAAACTTCTTTTTTTTTGAGTTGGAGTCTCACTCTGTCGCCCAGACTGGAGTGCAGTGGCACACTCCTGGCCGCCGCAGCCTCGATCTGCTGGGTTCCGGCGATCCTTCCGCCTCAGCCTTCCAAGTAGCTGGAACCACAGGCGCGTGCTACCATGCCCGGCTAATTTTTTGATTCATTGTAGAGGTGAGGTCTTGCCAAGTTGCCCAGGCGGGTCTCGAACCCGCAGGTTCAGGCAATCCACTCACCTCAGCCTCCCAAAGCGTGGGATTACAGGCTGAACCACCGAGGCCGGCGAAGAAAACTTCTTAAAAGTAAAACACATAGTATTCTTCTTGAAAGCTATTTTATTTATTTTACTTTTTAACATATTAAGACAGCTATTTTATTATGTTTCATTTAATACAATACAACTGTTTTGCATAACATTCTAAAAATATTAAATCTATAATATTTTTAGGAAGGAATTTCCTCCAATGTTGTGTTAAAATATGTTATCCTAAGGAGGTATGAAGTCTTAACTCCTAACACTGCAGAATGTGACCATATTTAATAAATAGTGTCATTGCAGATATAATTAGTTCAGATGAGGCCATATTGGAATAGGATGGTCTCCTGAACCAATGCGCCTGTTGTCTTTATAAGATGATAGTCATGAAACAACAGGAAGGCACAGAGATTGAATTTGTGCAGCTTGAAAGCTATTTTATGTCCTTAAAGTAGCTAGCAAAGTTAATGTAAAACCCTCTGCATCAAGGCCCATCAGCACAGTATTTCAGAATAAATACAGCATTTTATGTACTTACAAAAATAAAGATTGAAATGATAAGAAAACCTTAGGGCACTGAATTTCTCAACAGTGACACCAGAAATTAGAAAAACAGGCAAGCAATGCCTTTTTTATTTTGAGAGAGGATGGTTTTCAACCAAAAGTTACACACTGTCTAAATTTTAATTAAGTGTAAAGATAAAATAAATTTTTTTTTTTAGAGAAACATAAGCAGTCTAAGTATGTATTTCCCAAGTATTGTCTTCTCAGGAAGTTTCAAGAATATGCTCTGAGATGTAATAAAGTATTAATCAATAGTAAAGAAGACACAGAATTAATGAAAGGGAAATTAAACAAAGAAGAGGAGAAAAAAGAAAACTTTAAATGAGATTAAAGAAAATTTCTGAGCTTAAATTTGAGCAGTCATTTCAGAAAACCATCAGTCTAAGTGGGGCAGGACAGAGGACTCAGGAATGTTTATCTCTGATAGAGAAAAAATTGGGTACCAGTTAATTGCTAGTGTTGGACTATATTGCAAGTTGTCTTGCAATTGTTTTAAAGGTAATGATTGGATAGTAATAACCATATAGAAAATTAAACAAAACAAATAATAAATAGTTATGTACACCAGGCGAAAGGAAGTTCACCATCAGATATGTAATTATAGGATACTATAAGGTTCAATGCATCATAGAACTCAAAATTTAACTTATCCAAACACTTCTGACTTGTCAAAAATTAAACTAAAACAACATGTGAATATCTGTGTTTGCACAAGTGTGTACTTTAAGAGAACTAGGTCAGAATCTTTCATAGCAGGAAATAAATAATATTCTAAAAAGAAAATTAATATATTGTAGTGCCATAAGGATATTATTTAGAAAATTGAAGTAGATATCACAAAAACCAGTTAATGTTGTAGCTATGGAAAGTAGAAATCTGGAAAATGGATTGAGTTGAAGAGGGGTCTGTTATTTTGTGTTCTAATTCTAGTATTATCATTTGATTTTAAAACTATATTTGTCTATTATTGTAATACAAATTCCAAAAATTCATAAAAGAAAATGTGATTCGAAAGCATGCTACTCATTTTCACTCAGTACTTACAGGGGGTATGTGAGTGGCTTGTTTTCCATAGTTGGAAGCAAATAAAGCCATGATTTAAAGGGAAATAGCAAAATAATAGAGATGATATAATGATTGAGCATCTCATAGGTTCTAATGGCAACAGTTAGATAACAGATAGATTCTTTATCTTGCACTGTTCTCAGACCGACTGAAAGTTGCATGCTGTCATTCCCAAATTAAGCTGAGCAAGACCGCAAACAGCCATGCAGGTAGTGGGATCCAAAGCCACTAAAAGTTCCACATGTGTTTCTTTATTCTTTATTTGGGGGACCCAGTGCTGACTAGTTAAACTGTGTGTCATAAAAGGGTTTCTGGGCCCCACTTCTCAGAGAGATCTCATGCCTATGTCCCTGGGGGACCACTTTTCACTGCTCCCTTCTGGAAACTTTCAGTCAAGGTCAAAGTCACCATGGGCTTCATCCATATGGCACAAAATGCCCTTGGCTAAGGTAGACCTTCTACTCTTCTCGAGTTTGTTGGTTTGTTTACAGGGTAAGCCTCAGAAGGGATACTTAGATTAGTCTCCTCTTATTGTTGTAACAAAGCATCACAAACTTGGTGGCTTAAAGCAAGATAAATGTACTAACTTACAGTTCTGTAGGAGAGAATTGTGACATGGGTCTTCCTGAGCTGAAATCAAGACGTCAGCGTGTTGGAATCCTTTCTGGGGGCTCTAGGGGAAACTTTTGGTTTTTTACGTTGTTGTTGTTCACAGAAGCCTCCTACAAGTCTTTGCTCATGGGCACTTCTCTCTTTCTTCAAAGCTGGTGACACTGCTTCTCTCTAACCCTTTTTTTGTGGCCCTGTCCCCCTCTGACTCTGAACTCAGCCCAGACAGGTTCACAGATTTTAGCGACCCCTGTGACTACACAGAATCATCTCATCTGCACGGTCTCTTTTTCCATATCAGGAAACATATTCATGGGTTCTGGGGACAAGTACAGGGGCATCTTTTGGGAGCTACGGTCCTGCCTATCACAATATTTCATCACGAAAACTTAGGAACTCTCCAAACTGCTGCTGCCCCCAGGCCCGGACCTCCCTGGCCTCCTAGTCACAGCCCAGCAGGACAGAACACGCAGTGAGCAGCATCTTGCATCTTTGGACAGAAAGCTGCTTCCTGATGACACCCACGCAGGATGAAAACCACACACTCCAAGCAAATGCTCTGGCTGCCCCTTGGTTCAAGGATGACACTATTGTTTCCATCACATTCACATTTGTGCATTTGGAAGATGTCTCCATTTCCAGAGCCTTCATTGTCAGGAAGCACGAGTTCTCAAGTGCAGGAGAAATTCAGCTCCGTGAGGCCTATTAGCCCTTTATGTGCATTGAAGGGGACTGATGTGTCAGGGATGACACAATGAACTCCAAGGACGCTGCTCAAAATGGTCCCTCCAACTGGGCACAGCTCTGCACCAGGATCAGTGCCAACAAGCTTGTGTATTTGTGTGTTTTTATATCCAAATCCCGTTAAAGGAGCAGACTGCTTAAAGACTTCTGGTTCCAAATGCAGGCAGACCTGGGCACGGGTTTTGTGATTCTCTGTCATCTTGAGCCTCAGTTTCCTGCCTTGTCAATGAGAGGAATGATCCCCACTAAGCTGAGTGTTATACATAGCAAGTGACAGCGTAAAAAATCCTTAGTACGATGAGTTACACACAGAAATGGTGGCTGCGTTAGTTTTATTTTGTCGGTTCTCTGATCTGTGATCATTCTCACCAAATATGTTCAAAATATAAAGATGTTTAGGCCAGACTTGGTGGCTCAGCCTGTAATCCCAGCACTTTGGGAGGCCGAGACAAGTGGATTGCCTGAACCTGCGGGTTCGAGACCAGTCCGGGCAACTTGACGAGACCTCATCTCTACAATAAATAAATACATAAAAATTAGCCGGGCGTGGTAGCGCGCACCTGTAGTTCCAGCTATGCAGAAGGCTGAGGTGGAAGGATCGCCTGAGCCCAGAAAGTCAACACTGTGGTGGCCGTGAGTGTGCCACAGCACTCCAGCCTGGGCGACAGAGTGAGACTCCAACTCAAAAAAAATGCAATAAAGGTAACAAAATCTGCACTTAAGAGACTTGGACTCTATTGAGGGCTACAGGCAGACAGAGGGGAGGCCCAGGAGACGTTTACTATGCCAACTCTCAGCAACCCAGACACCCCAGTTGAACATGGAATGTTCTGACCTTGAAACCTAAAGAGCTATTACATAACTCCTGCCCTAAAAAAGCACACTCTTCGATCTTGAGCAAGAAAAAATCATCTTGCCCTTTTTTAAAGTCTTTTTTTTTGAGTTGAGGTCTTGCCCCGTTGCCAGGCTGGAGTACAGTGGCACGGATCATGGCTCACGACAACCTCAACCTCCAGGCCTCAGGCAATCCTTCTGCCTCAGTTTCCTGAGTAGCTGGGACTACAGATGTGTGCCACCATGCCTGGCAAATTTATTTTATTTTATTTTATGTTGCTTAGGAGGGTCTCGAACTCCTGGGCTCAAGCAATTCTCCTGCCATAGCCTCTCAAAATGCTGGGGTTATAGGCATGAGCCATCACACCTAGCTAGAATTCCTTCTTTATATACTGGAGGGTCACAAACAGGCAAACAAACTTGCTGCTTTCATGCTATGATGGCAAAGTTAAGTCGTTGTGATAGAGATCCTGTGACTGGAAAAAAGGAAGCTAAGAAACTACTTACCAGTTTTTGCTTCTTGACAGAAAAATTTTTTTGCTAACCCTTGCTATTAGTATTAGACCAAAAATGATGTTGTGACTTGTGACTAATTTTTGTGGCATGGTTTGAAAGCTGCTGTTGACGATGGCAATGTGTGTGTGTGAGTGTGTGTGTGTGTGTTTTCTATCCCACCATGTGTAGGAAGTCTCCAGGTTGGACCATTCGGCATTGGTGGGGGTTCTGCATCATTGTTAAGCCGTGAAAGGACTATAAGTTCTGGTATCAGAAAGGCGTATTACCTTTGCAACCTCAGGCACATTGCTCAACCTCTCTGTCTAAACCTGCACCAACTTCACAACCACTGTGAATGTTAAATAAAATCAGATCTTCCCTATGCTAGCCCAGTGCCTGGCTCACGCCTAAAAGGCATGGTTCCCTTGTACTAGGAAGAAACTGGTTCTCATTTTTCCTATATATCAGCAATGCCAACCCTGACCTGGCAGGCTTAGCCCTGAGACCCCGGGCCTCCTTGACGTGGACGTGGAAATCCTTGACATTGAACCTGAACCGGGAATGGAGTGGGAAAAGGAGGCACCTTGGCCTCCACCCGCCGGCTCATTTTGCAGCACAAGTCTCCCGATGCGATAGCAGGAGACTTTCTGTCATTAGGAGCTAGGCTGGGTTCCAGCTGGTGCCCTGGAGAGGCGAGGTTTCTCATCCCATTACCAGCCTCCTATGCCAGCCCGTTCCCCCCAGGATTAAGATCTTATAAACATCAGCCAGTCCTCAGGGGTGATCTGTGGAGGGCTCCCCCATTGATTCCAGATGGAGAAGAGATTTGTTTTGAGGAACAAATGTTAACTTTCTCTTTTCAGTGAGGAAAAAAACAACAGCACAACCACAAAGAACAACGCAGCCCTGGATGCCTCACGCAAACAAAGTGATTTTCCCCTTCCCGAGTCTCAGAGAACAAGAAGTTATTTTTAGGGGGCCGTGGCCTGGGAGCACTGTGACTGTGCACTTGGTGTCCTTTGGAGATCTCCACCAGGGCCAGCCTGGAGACAAGGGGCGGGACAGGCTCTGGTGGTTTCGGGTGAAACCTGCCTTCATGGAGTGGTGTCAGCAAGCCACCAAGTGGCAATCTTTAGACGGAAGCCGTGCGTGCCAAGGAAGGTTTAAGTTCCCTTAATTTTTCTCCTATGGGTTGTGTGGCAACTCTTGTCTCTATCTGGGCGTTGGAAAACCCCAGCAGACTCTAATAGAATGCTGTTCTTTTCAGGGAGAGGCAAACAGCCCATCTGCTGAAGCTTCTAGCATCTTCTTCTCTTGCCGACGGAGAATCATCTAGTGCCTAAGCCCAGGCTGCTGTTCGCAGCCGGAACGGTAGACAGGGCTCTCACCTTGGTCAAGGGCAACTAGTATCACCGCCTACACAGAACCCCCTCTGTGGGCTGTGTTAGGGTTGATTTCAGTTACATGTAACATTGATGTTTGCACATCTACATATATAAATAGCCCGACTCAGAGTTTGTAAATCACCTGGAATTTCTAGCTTTTTAGAGGCACGTTGAAATATTTTCTACCTTCCTTTATTGTTGTGTATGCAAAAGTGTTTACAAGATCGAGAAAGCTGTACAGAGGGTCCCTGTAATTGTCACTATTGCTAATGGAATGAGCTACCCTGTTCCCCTTTAAAGGATAAGAGAAAGATGCTTTTTAATTCACGCAGAGTTCAGGAAAAGACTCACCGAATGAAAAGGAGAAATAAAATGCCCAGACATGTAAATCCTTATTCCTGGAAGAGGACAGTAATCATTATATAAAAAAGAAGGTTAAACAAGTATGGACCACACTGGCTCAGACAGTTTTTTGTACGTCGGGACTTATCAGAACCTTACATACACTCATGCAAATTGTGATCTCCACTGGGCCCTAACCTGGATAATTTGACCACTGGACTTGCTGTGGATGTCTTGTGGGACTAGTTGCTGGCTTACAAAAATCTCGGAGATAGGTAGGAAGTTCCCTGGCAGGGAATAATAATAACAATAACAGCAATAACAACAATATGAATACTATGTGTTAGAGGTTACTGTGTATCAGGTGCCGGTTCAAGAACTTTTCATGAATTGACTTAGGTGACTTAGTAGGTAGGGATGTCGGGTGTGCCCAAGGAACTGTAAGGTTCTGAGACTCAAGTCTTTAGCCAGGGGGGCACAGCTTTCGCATCTACTGAAACGTGGCCGTTGTGAGGACAGAGACCTGGCTCCATTCTTTCTCTGTCTTCTGTTCTGGTTCAGGATTGGGCCCAGGGCAGTATGCAGAGAGTGCTGGTACCATTCAAGAAGTAGGGATGAGAGGCAGAAGCTCCTGATGCATATTTGCTGGAGAGAGTCCCCAGAGTAGCGTTGCTTTGCTTGAAGAACACTGGTTATAAGTCCCTGACTGGACACTCTGCTATGATCTCTTCCTTCAAAAAAACATTCCTGACTCCCGCTGACCATTCCAGTCAACAAAGATGCTCCTTTCTTGGGCTCTAAAGCCCCTATGGTGGAGCCCAACTCACTCGCCTGCCCCGACTGTCAAGGTTGCCTCTGTTTCTCATCTCATCAGCCTGAGAAAGAAACTCCCAGACTCCAGGCTTTGCTCTAGCGTCCTCACCCCTACTCCTACCCCTGGTTTTCCCCCACTCCCCAACTCTTGTCAAAGCCATCTTTCCATTGCTCAGTGAGTGATGGAAACATGCAATGCAACAGAGAGGGATGCCCTCATGGCGTCGTTTTCTAACAGCCGGGATCATTTCCCATCAACTGGTGCAGCTGCCAGATGTGAGCGCCCTGAGATTCTGTGAATTCTGTATATGACCAGGACTCAAAGGGGAATTTTGTGAAATTGAAGTGGAGTCAGCGGCGGCCCCTTCTCTGAAGACGCTGTGGTGGGGGTGGTGTGGGGAGTTAAAGCCTCAGCATCTGTGTGTCTCTGGTCTGCCGTGTCTCTGGTTTGTTGGAGGCTTTCTCTGCTTGTGTTCTTTTAAACAAACTCCACTGAAGTTTGACCAATCTCTTGGAAACTAACAGTCAAGCCTTCCAGGCAACAGATGGGAAAATTAAGTCCAAAGTAAAATAATGTACATGAGGCAGGATTTGAAACCAGTGTGGACACGAGGTTAGACTTGTTATTACTCATGTGTGCTCTGTGTGTGCAGAAAGTTAATGCCTTCCCCTCACCTTCAACAACCTTAATCACGTGTGCACACACCTACACACAACTAAACACATATCTCTTCTGTCCGACAGTGTGTGCACAGTGAATATCAGTGCTGCTTCTTCCACAAGACTCAGTTGCTGACCATGAAAGGCAGCCTTGTTAGCAGAACCAGTCTTGGATCCTCCAAGCTGGTGTTGATTAGAGACTCTCCCTGTGAGAATGCTCACCACACCCTGAACCCAAAGGTTCTCCCCTAAAAGCCTACCTCCTTTGGGTCTCCAGGCTTCACTCTGGCACAGAGACCGCCTTTGCAATTATTCTAACCAAGTACAAAGAACAGTGTACAACTCACTGGCCCATCCTGCCTCCCCCAGCTGAGGCCAAGATTTGAACCCATGAGAGCTTCCTCATGAACATGGATGCTGCCTTTGTTAGTTTTCCATTGTTGTGTAATCAAATCACCATAAACTAGGCAACACAAAATGACACCCGTTTATTAGCTCAGAGTCCTGTAGGTCAGAAGTCAGACATGGTGTGGTTGGGTCTTCTGCTCAGGGTCTCACAGGTTAAATGCCAATGGGCTGAGACTTCGAGTCCCAGCAATGATCATGGTTCGTTCAAACAAATAAACCAGCATACTGAGCATTGCTATGTGCCAGGCTTATTCCCTGAACCATCTCATTTGATTTTCCTAAAATCCTATGAGGTTGTATTGTGACTGTTCCTTTTTTGCAGACAAGGATACCTAGCCTTTGAGAGGTTATAGAACACACTTGGTGTCCTGCAGCTGAGAAGTGGTCCAAGCTGGATTTGAACAATCACAGTTAAACTTTACAGCCTGCACGTGCTGTCCTGTTGCAGTGAATAACTACAGGGCTCTCAGCACAATGTGAGTATATACTGAAAGATGGGTCCTTTGTGGGCAAAAATGCTTCTCAGCAATGCCAATGGATGTGGACTTGGAGGAGACTTGGGGTTTCTTGACCTAATCCGTCTCTGGGCCCATTTGAAGAGGTGGAGGCAAAGGAAAACTCTCAGGTACAAGCTTTCTCAAGGGCCAGGGCCCAGACCAGGCTTAAGAAAGCTCTATAGATCCTTGCGAATGGAGGCTTTCCCCAAAACTCTTCAGTGATGGCCTGGTGGGACAAGCCTCACTCCATCAGTCATCGACTCTTTCGAGGATGCATCCATCCATCTATTTATTCAACCAGCCTTCATGGAAGCTATTTGAGGCTAGGCCCTGTGCTTCAT
This sequence comes from Tarsius wallacei, assembly GCA_963574415.1. Taxonomy (NCBI): domain Eukaryota; kingdom Metazoa; phylum Chordata; class Mammalia; order Primates; family Tarsiidae; genus Tarsius; species Tarsius wallacei. The sequence goes on along the minus strand of CAUYQG010067059.1, from coordinate 62,701 downwards.
GTCAGGACTACAGGGTTGAGTCAGGAACCATCCGTCATCTTCAGGAACTCATGAGATGGTGGAGGAGACAGCTCGGAGAAAACCATAGTAACAAAGGGAGGTAAGGACTAAGAGGGAAGTCCATGCACTGTGGTGGGGCGGGGAGTGGGTCCATGCACTGCCTGCGGGTTAAAGCTGGGCTGTGCTGGGGGGTGATATTGTCAGAGGAATCCTTGAGCCGGCCTTGAAAATGAGCGGATGACATTCCAACTAGAACAGACAGATGCGTAACGGCAAAGAAGCCTTAAACCAGCATGATTCGATTAGGGAGTTGTGAAGAAAACCATACTTCTACAAGAAAAGATGGTGAGGAGTGGAGAGGAGACGAGGCCAGAAAGATAAATAGGGCTAGACTGCGTGGATTTTATTGCTGCTTCAGTGAACTGGAGGCAGAAGACCACGTGTGCAGCTATCACCTTGTAAACATTTCATCATGGGGGCGTCTGGCTCTGAGCTGCACTCCCTTCGCCTGACGACCACGTCTGCCTGTGTTGTTGAACAGTCAATCTCAGCTAATCAAGGTGCAAAAGGAGAGAGGGTGTGAGGTCAAGTCGCACAGAGCACGCCAACATGGGATCAGATTAACTTTCCCCAGAGAGTCACCTGGTGAGACCCACACAGAGCCAGACCCCAGGCTCTGAAAGGATGAAATTAAGGGAAAACAGAGGATGATACCTGAAAACAAAGCCTTGTCCCTTTGGATGGGAGGAGACATGTGGATGGCATCAGGGCAGGGCCTGCCTGGAATGCGGCTAGCAACTCCTTCGTGGAACCCATTCATGAAAACTCTGTCCTGAAGCGCGTGACCCTGGAGGGGGTGGGTAGGTGGGGGACCGTGCATGGGTGAGTGAGTGAGTGTACACATAGGTGCGCTGGCGTGGACATTCATGTGTGTCTGCAGAGGCACGCTTGTACTTGCATTTACCCATGTGTGTGAGTCCACACACAGATGAGCACACATGGGGATGTGTGTGATTATGTGTGTGTGCCTGTGGATGTCTGCCATGTGCACAGACGTGTGTGAGCCTGCATGTGCATAAGCATGCACGTCAGTGTACTTGTGTAAACTGGCATGTGCGCATCGGCATGTGTGTGTCTGTGCTTGTGCACGCAGGGATGCTGGCTAGGATGCGGACAAACCAAACCTGTGGCTTTTTGCTTATTTGTTTGGCCTTCATTTGTTCATGGAGTCCACTATGTTTTGTATCTCAAAATGTTATTGGCAGAATAATAGCATCTGCATTATCTGAGAGCTTGTTGCCAATGCAGAACTTTGGGCCCTACTCAAGGTCTACTGAATCAGAATCTCCATTTTTTGTTTTTTTTAGACAGGGTCTTGTTCAGTTGCCCAGGCTGAAGTGCAGTGGGCTGATCATTGCTTAATGCAGCTTCAACCTCCTGTGCTCAAGAAACACTCCAGCCCCAGCCTCCTGAGTATCGGGGACTACAGGCACGTGCCACTCTGACCAGCTATTTTTCTTAAGAGATAGAGACTTGCTGTGTTGCCCGGCCTTATCTCAAATTCCCAAGCAATCCTCCCACCTGAACCTCCCAAAGTTCTGGGACTGCAGGCATGATCCACCATGCCTGGCCAGAATCCGCATTTTAACAAGACCTCCTCAGGGGGTTCCTCTGTACCTTAGATTTTAGAAGTCCTCCTGCACTAGAGGGTAAGGTCTTCTCTGAATTTAAATCACATGGCCTAGGAAAAAATTTACGATTTCAGAATATGGGTGTGGCGGGCTATTAATTAAACGTTTCACATGCTTTATCCCATTTGGTCTTTAAAAGAAGTCTTATCATTATTCCGTTTCAGTAATGAGGAAACTAAGGTACAGAATAATTCATGTTTCTGAGGTCACCCAAGTTTAAAGGTCTCAGCAGGGACTGTGGAAACAAGTCTAGTTAACATAACTTTCTTTTCAAGGCGTCTTTCTGCCTTCTAAGGTGGAGGAATCTCCTAAGACGGGAAGGATTTTGGAAAGATAACTAAAGTGTTTTCTCTTTTGTGTTGAAGTTGATAAGTTCGGCATACTCTGAACTTTGCTTATGCATTTTTTATGTTAGCAAGAGGCTTTTTTTTTGAATCGGCATCCAGGGGTATATTTGGGCACCTAGAATATTCCATGGACTCTGAATCCAGGGGTCCATGTGCTTGACGTGTGTTGCTACCCTCCGACATGCTTCCTTGTCTGCCCTGCAGGAGACAAAAGATGGAATCCTGGCCTTCAAAGTACCAGTGAGAAAGGGAGTTTCATTTCATAGACGGGTTCCCACAATCCTCATGTTGGAAGTTAATCTATGAAAAACACAAAGCCTATGTCCACGTATAAATATACACAAGCTGCCAGGATGCTTCCAATACCGTAGAAAGGTAGGACCTTCTAAGTGAGTACCACATTTCACCCTCACGGCAGTCCAGGAGGTTAGCTAGATCAAATCCATTTTACAGGTGAGGAAACTGAGTCTCGGGGATTGTAAGTGACTTTTCCCAAGTGACTCACTCCACCAGTTTGCCTGAGTCTTGGCTTGCTGGGCTCCATTCTCGGTATTTCTGTTTCCTTATCTGACTCAGCCCCAGATAAGGAAAAGCCGGCTATCCATGGCTTTTATCCACGGATGGATGCTGAGCTGTGTGTGAGAAGAGCTTTAGCAAGTCTGTGTGTCATTTTGGGTGGCCGACACTTTCTCTTGACTGACGCCCTGGCGGTTCAAGCTCCCAGAATCCAGTGTGAAGAAAAAATAAAAATATCTGCTCAGATTTTTTACCCAACATTTCCTGTACCCAGAATAGTGGAAATCAGCACTGAGCAACATTCCCCTGAGGGCTGATGGGCGGGACCCCTCTCCAGAACCTGCAGTCTTCCTCACATACAGGGCTGGATTCACATGAGACCAAAGCCTCCCTCTGAGAAAATTCGGTGGCCACATTTTAATTCTATGGCCCACCAAGTGCATAGCCTCCCAGAGGCTCTTAGCCCGAGTTCCTTGTTCCAAACACATCTCTTCACCTCTTCTAACCTAAATTTGCCTTTTCACTTCTGTGAACCCCATTCATAGAAGCAACCACACTGATCTTGGATTGTCATTTAAACATCCACTTGTGTGTGCTTATTTGTTTAATGTCTAGCACCCCCATCCCCACCACTAGACCGTCATCTCTGTGAAATTGTCTCACTCAGTGCCTGTTTACTCAATGCTGAGCAGAGCACGGATGTCGAGGGAAAACTGAGAGCTTGTTGAATGACTGATTCAGACAATGAGCTGCGGCAAGCCCTGCACCTGATCAGAGTCTGATGTTACATCTGCAGTGACTCATCTGTGTCCACCAAAGACATAGAATACAACGTTCAACCTACTGTAAGTAGAACAGTGACTGAAAGGTGGCACCTGCCCCGTTGGTTTGTGACTTCCACAGGTCAGCACTTTGTCGGGGGCAGGGATAGAGTATGCACACAGGGATGGTCCCCTCCCTGCCAGCTCGCAAGATTTTATAAAACAGAAATGAGAAATAGTAAGTCACAGGGTGAAGGCCGACTGGATGGTGGTGGCCATGCTCGGAGGCTCAGGGTTCCCAAGCCATGGGTGCTTGGTTCTAGCTCAGGGGAGTTGCCACAGGGGATTTCCCCTTGGGAGGTGAGACTCGGAGAAGCAGCTGGGTGAGACCACAGCTCCACTGTGCAGGACACCCCGAAGGCACCTGGCTTCTGATGACTTTGCAGCCCACCCGCTGTGATGAAGCTTCTCCTCCAAGGTCCAGGTGCTCCTCCCAACCAGCATGGAGTGTGCTCATGACTGTGCATTTGTCTCCTCCCTTGTGGATTATATCAGAGCCGACTTTTCTAGAGCCCGCAGGCTCGGCTCACAGAAGGGAGGGCAGGAAGTAGGGGAAGCGGGGATGTCAGGCTGGAGCATGACTTGGATTAAGTGAAACTTATACTTCAGACTCTAGGTCAGACACTTTAGATATATTATTCAATTGAATCCTCATACACATTCAAGGATTCCTAAAAGTGATTTGCATTATAAATAGAGAAACTCAGACAAGTTTGAGTGAATTTCAGGAGACTCAGAGTTAGGAAGAAGAAAAGCCAAACTTTGAGAGCCGGTCTGTCTAGCCCAGGGCGTCTGTCCATCATCCAAGGAGCCACAACCTCACAAACCCGGGTTAGAAAAGGCTGATTTTATTCTGTCGGTAGTATTCATACAATTTTCTTGTAGTATGGTTGAAGAAATGCAATTTTTGAGAACGTGAGGTAATGCTGAACATAATCTTTACCATCTTCACCATTTGCATAGAGACAATCAATTCATTCTGCTCTTTAAGGTATACTGTGGATCTTCTGGTGTCTGCTGGGACATGCACACAAGAGTTAACTCATTTTTTTCAATAATGCACTCAGGCACAAAGATGGTTTTTATTTTTTTGATTGGAGTCTCACTCTGTCGCCCAGACTGGAGTGCAGTGGCATGCTCCCGGCCACCTCAGCCTCAACCTGCTGGGGTCTGGCGATCCTTCCGCCTCAGTCTTCCGAGTAGCTGGAACTACAGGCGCAAGCTACCACACCTAGCTAGTTTTTGATTTATTATAGAGACGAGGTCTCGCCAAGTTTCCCAGGTGGGTCTCGAACCCGCAGACTCAGGCAATTCACTCGCCTCGGCCTCCCAAAGTGCTGGGATGACAGACTGAGCCACCGAGCTCGACCACAAAGACAGTTTTTATTAAGCACACTGACCCAACAGTTGTCCAGACTGACACTTTAAGTGTCAGATCCCGATTTGCCAGTGTGATGACACTTGATTCCATATCCCAGGACAAATGTACCTTCCTGGATGATTTTTAGTTTCACCTTAAAATTTGAGTGCTCATGCTGGCATTTTGATCCACAATAAAATGCCTTTCCATCCTTCTCTTTCGTCTTCTCCCAACTCCCTTTCTTCCGTCTTTCCTGTGTCTTCCAGAGCTCTGAGGGTGACATTCCCAGGTCTTCAGGTCCCCACCTGAAGGAGCTTCCAGAAGCAGCCCCTTCTGGGGAGCTCATGGCCACAGTTATCATAAGACCTCACCATGGCGTGCAGCTTAGCGAGGATTCGAAGCCCAGATTGCTTGCAGGGCCAGCACAGAGAAGGCTTTCGGGGCCAGCACAGCCATGGGTTTGGCACGTCCTGTGCTGCATCCAGCTGACCTGAGACATGGTGTGGAGAGCCCAGGCTGGCCCCAGGCTTGGATGCTCTGGGGACAGGAGAGAGCCCTGGGGGGCGCAGAGACTGGCCTGGGCCTTTTAATTCTCACAATTCTGGGCTCCACATTTCCCAAGAGGGTGGGCCTGGCCGGCTCTGTGTCTCCTCTGGCCCATGGTCACCTCATTCATAAATGGCCGGCAGCCCTCGCCTCCACCTCTTGGATGTGACCAGGATGAGGTAAGAAGACAGGCAAAACGCTCAGACAAAACTTGACTCACTACGAGAGCCCAACACAAACTGATCATTAGTATTATTATTGGCAGGGAAGAGACGTGATTATGAAGCTCAACAGAAAACAGAGATACATAAGCCCTACTGTGCACTTTTCTTATTTCAGCGTTGGTAGTGTCGACTTTGTTCTCACATGACGGCGTGGTAATTGTTCCCACAAAATGTGTTGTGAAAATGGATGACTTTTTATTTTTAATTTAAAAGAGTGTGGCGGGGCTCGGTGGCTCACCTGTAATCCCAGCACTTTGGGAGGTCAAGGCGAGTGAATTGCTTGAGCCCCTGGGTTCAAGACTAGCCTGGGCAACTTGGTGAAACCTTGTCTTTACAATAAATCAAAAAGGTTGCCGGGCATGGTAGCGCACGCCTGTAGTTCCAGCTACTTGGAAGGTTGAGGTGGAAGGATCTCCAGAGAACAGCAGGTTGATGCTGGGGTGGCCGGGAGCGTGCCACCACACTCCAACCTGGGGGACAGAGTGAGACTCCAACTCAAAAAAAAGAGTGTGTCACAGGGCATGATGGCTCACACCTGTCTTCCCAGCACTTTGGGAGCCCAGGGGTTCGAGACCTGGGCAACATGGCAAGAACTCATCTCTACGATAAATCAAAAAATTAACCGGGGGTGGCGGTGTGCACCTGTAGTCCCAGCTACTTAGAAGACTGAAGTGGAAGGATCACCTGAGCCCAGCAGGTAGAGGCTGCGGTGGTCCTTGAGCATGCCACTGCCTGAGCATGCCACTGTACTCCGGCCTGGTTGAGATTCCTACTAAAAGGTAGTAATAAAAGTAAAAATGTGTCAAGCATGCTTCAGATGTTGAAAAGTCACCAGTATGTTCTATTATGTCTCGTTCAAACTGAAGAATCAGATTGTTTCTAATTCGTGGTTGAACTCAGTCATCCTCTCTGAGTCTCAGAGATAGGGACACCTAACCTAACATCTGCACAGTTAGGAGGAGCTGGTGCAGCAGCCTGTGTCTCCTGCGTCCTGTGAGCATCGCATCTGCCTCCCTCTTTTCCAGAAGATGAAAGAGCCAGTAGCAGGAGGTCAGGATTCATCTGAGGTAGGTTCTAGGAGAAGTTGCTTTTGTTTTTCCTCTAGTGGGAAAAGCCAGGCTTGGCTCACACAGGCCTTGCCCTGTCCCGGGGCACTTGGTGACTCTGTCCTCATGCCCACTCTAAGATTAATCACCGCCCTTTGGAAACCCACGTAGAGAGGTGAGTGGGGCTGCCAGCTGGGAAGAAGAGTGAGTTCATGCAGTTCTTGCTAAATTATGCAGAAGCCTGGCCTCGCCCACCACACGATACAAGGGAGACAGACCTTGGCCTCTTCCCTTCAAGTTGCAAAGAGCCATCCTCTGCTCTCCATCCCTGACCGGGTGAAAGGGGTGGGCAGGAAGGAACAGCATGGTCAGGAAAGCAACTGGAGAATGCATGGCTGGTGTGGCAGTCTGCCCAGAGAGGCCCCAGAAAGCTCAGAGTTCGGTTCCAGGACTTCTGTTCAGTCCCTGAGCATGGGCACAGGCAGGTTTTCGCAAGTGTCATGTTCCTTGCTCCTGCATGTGGGACATTCTGCCAGCCAGAGCAGTCTGGGGAAAACTGGTCCCACATCTCTTAAAAGCATGTATGTGCCAGGTCGATCCTCACTCCTGGGCCAAGAAAAGAGAGCTTTGCTTATTCATCTGCCTCTGTCTAACCATCCCTGCTGGCCTGTGTGAGGAAAGGAAAACTAATAGGAGAAAATGACATTTGTTTGAGCACCTACTGTTTGCTAAGTGCTTCGGGGCAATGCGTTTGTTCCCTAGCAAGCCTGTGGGGAGAGGATTCTTCTTTGAAAGACTGGAGCCTACAGGAGGTGAATTGGACAAAGCTTTTCTTCACACAGAAAAAAGAAAGGCACAGGTTTGACCTTCTGATCTCTCTCACCCTCTGTGTTGTCCATTTCTGTGTGTTGACAATGGTAAATGAATGTTCCTTCCCAGACACTCTCCAGAATGACACGCAGCTTCACAGAGGTCATTCTTACTGATTTATTTATTATTTATTTTAAGAGACAGGGTCTCACTCTGTCATCCAGGCTGGAGTGCAGTGGGGAGACCACAGCTCACTGCAGTCTCATCATGCTTCTGGGCTCAAGTGATCCTCCTGCCTCATCCTCCAGGTAACTGAGAATGCAGGCCCACACTATCATGCTCAGCCAATTTTTTTTGTAGTTTTTTTTTTTTTGTAGATTTAGGATCTTGTTATGCTGCCTAGGTAGGTCTCAAACTCCCAGCCTCAAGCTATCCTCCTGCCTTGGCCTCCCAAAATGCTGGAACTACAGGCATAAACCAGTGTGCTCCACCTCGATTTATGGATTTTTCTTTCTCCTGGCCCCCAAAGACAGCCAGTCCAAAGTAGGATCTGCCCAGGGAGACCGGCATGAGCTGTAGGCCCTGTGTAGAGACCCAGCTTTGCCACTTTTGTTAAGCAAATTGGTGCAGTGCAAACTCCAGCATCTGTCATGTGCTCACACTAACAGTTTTCACCTTGCTTACCAGGTGATATTGATGAGAATATCAGAATGAGATGATGTCTGGGGAAACATGTATCAGCATAACACCCGTGCAAACCACAAGACTGTGGGCTGTTATTCACCCAATCTTTAACTGGCTGGGGATCCATCACCCAAGTACTGCAGATGAGGGAAAAAAAGCAGTGACAAACACTGGAAGGAGTTCAGGGTATTTCTGAACCTCTGGCTCCTTACCTCCACCAGCTTTGGATGACAAAGCCCTACCTTGTCTTACATCACCTAGAAACAGCCTGAGTGGTGAATGTGGGTCTGATGCTGAGTCTTTGCTTCCTGAAAGACCCTCAACAAAGCACACTGCATCCACAGAATTAATAGGCCTTTCATCAATTTCTTGATAGCGGCACTATTCTAAGAGCCTTCAAAAGAAAAGAAAAAAAACCCCAGCAATCTTAAGCCCTCCATGTTGGAATTAGGGGTCCTGAGAGGTCTCATCTGTCACTCCAATGAATGATGGAGAGAGTTCTGGCCCAGAGCATAAGGCAGGGGCACGCTCAAACTCAAGGTCATGGGTGAGCTGGTGGTAGGCTGGCACTGAAAGCAACCTCTTCCGCTCCCTGGCCTGAGCTCCCCACCTTCTTCTGCACTTGGAAGACACTCTCAGCTTGTTAAAACCCTGTCTGAGTCTTGTTTCAAATATATCAACTTTTCTCTCAGGAATTCCCCACTCTTCTAAAATGTTCTGTCCCTGAGACTGTCTTCAAGCCCCAGCTTTCAGGGCTGGAAGATTTGTCCTGAAGATGTGTTTAATTCAGTGGTTGACCCCCATCCTGAGATGTGCCTGCACCAGATAGACACCGGGAACCTCCTACTTCTCCTACTTAACAGTTCCCAACAAAGCATAGGGAGGGTTTTGGATTTCCCAAGGAAAGGAGGCGAGATCTCTTTTAGTTCCTGCTGTTCCCTCTCTTGAACATGCCAGCTATCCAATCCGTGTGTGAGAAAAGCACACTTGGGAATGGGGAGCTGGTGTCCGTATCATCCCAGTAACTTTGGAAGGAAGACCCGATATCAGCATGAACAAGAGTAAACAGCCCTGGAGTTTACAGAACTCTATAACTCCAGAGTGTCAGTGTTAGAACAATTTGAAGACTTCCAAGAGTAAGGCCGCCCACTATAGTTTCTTCTAGGATGGAAATGCCCTATGCAATATTTTAAACAATTCAAATACGTTGATTATACAATGCATTATCTTATGCAGTATGATACATTGACCACAAGCCCCATGTGGTACCCAGCACTTGAGAAGCAGGGGCTACTGTGACTGAGAAAGTTCATGTCAAAATTTGTTTCATTGTAATTCATTTCTATTTAAATGACCACATGGGGCTAGGTGCTGCTTTATTGGACAGCACGGCTTCAGAGCATTTTTCCTTCTTTATCAGCTTATTTGATTCTTACCATTTCAAATCCCAGAGCCATGGACTATTTACCTTACCCAAGGCCATGTTGCTAATCATTCAGGTCAGTCCAATACCTTGCCAGACCCTGGTCTTGACTCGAGATACACGTTTGGGCAAGACTATTGCAGCCTGACTGGGTTCTTACATCCTCTGCTTGGAAAAACTGAGACTAAGACTACAGCTGTTACAGTAGAGAAAGATTTTAATATCACAAAGCAGCTAAGTGAGGCGGATGGGAGATATTTTTCAAATCAACTTCCCTGAGAATTTTAGGCTAGGGTTTTAAAGCAATAATTTGGTGGGCAAAGGCTAGGGAATGGACACTGCTGGTTGGTTGGAAATGAAGTCATAGGGTGTCAAGATTGAATTTGTGTACGTAATCTCTGGGAGAGTCAAAGGAATTGTAGAGTCAGCTCCTTGGTATGTGTCCTGGGTCTGGTTGGGGTCTGGACCCACCAGAGTACAAAGTCTAAAAAACATCTCAAACACCAGCCTTAGGTTTTACAATAGAGAGGCTGTCCTGTGTTGAGTAGTAAGTCCTGCTGAGCAGTAAGCCTTTGCAGAGACGACTTTGCAAGAAGGTTTGCAGGAATTGAGATCCCGAAGGTTAAAGCTACTATACCCTTTGGCCGATCAAACTTGTGGATACCATCAAGGAGATCTTTGCAACCATAATAAATCTGTGCAACCAGGCTCATGATTTAAGGGAACATATGTTTATCAACATTGCAGTCTGCTTTTCCCCTCCCCAGGAGTCAGGCTACGAAGATAATCAATTGCTCTCTTTGAAGTGACCATGCAAGTAATCATGCAAAGAGAAAAGCGAACTTAGAAACAGCAAATGTGTTAATTTCTCACCAGAGCTGCAACCTTGCAGGGCTCTGGTTTTTTCCACAGTTTTGACCTATGGCTCTACATTAATGTTATGTAGGCAGTTTCAAGACAAGTTCTCTGCCTCCAAGAAGCTTACTGGTGTTTGCGGAGATAGCTACTAGAGAGCCCAGGCTGAGGAAGGCTCTGTAGGATTGGGGTTATGAGACAAAGCTGAACCTGGGTCTGAGTAGGGCATCTCCAAACAGAGAGGAACCCGATTGGGCTTTAGCAAAGCTCTAGGAGCAGAACACAGGGCAGCCCATGACAATGCCTCACATGCCTCATGAGTGAGGGTAGGAAAGACCACTAGGCAGAGTAGGGTGTGAGCATGGAAATCCTTGCAGTTCATGCTGAGAGGTTTGGGCTGTTTCCTAATAGGGACAGTAGTTCTTAACCTTTAATGGTCCAGAGAGCGCTCTCTCTCTCTCGCTCTCTCTCTCTTGCTTGCTCGCTCACTCTCCACGCTTTTTGATACAACTCTAGACAAGATCTTGGGACCCATGAAGATGATTCTTGGAGGATTTGAAGTAGGAAAGTGTAGCAGTCACAGAGGCAGTGAAGGGTGGCAGGAAGGAAGCAAGCCTGGTGCCCAAGACATTGCAACTTTATAGACTAAGGAAGCTGTGAAGGTGGAGCTTCCCAGTGGACAGAGGGACAGAGGGCAGCTCATAGACATTTCTTGTAGCACAAAGAGGCTGCACCTGTTCCTCCTGCAGCCATGGAGTCTCCAAGCTGGCTCCCTCCCTGTACCTGGGGTGTGTCCTTGTGTCTGTTCTTGCTAATGAAACTGCCCGGCTACCCCTCTCTCACTGCTCAAGCATAAGTCCTTACCAGCTATGAAAAATGTCAACCCTGCTCCAGGTGCGCTGTGAAGAGATTCATTCTTTATTGATTTTGGCTTTGGGAGGCTCTGTCTTCCTTACTCATTTCTTGCCTCTCTTGCATTCAAAGGAAGTGAAATTAAAGTATTCATCAGAATCATAAAAATGAGGCAAAAGTGTCAGCCTGCCCTTGGGCCACACTAATTACTTCCAGCAGGCTTGGGCCCTTCCCTGTGTGGAGTGGGGCACCAGGGGTGTGCCACTCTGCTCTGTCCCGAATCGCCAACCTCACCAGTGAGACCGGCTTTAATTAATCCTCTGTTACTGTTGAAATTGCACTGTCCCACGGGGAGGCCCAGCTAAGCAGGAATATTATTTTAAACACATACTGTAAACAACACTGGTCTTCTGGAGAGTCCTGAGGGGCCCTGGCTTTGACACTTTCACTGCCAGAATCAGAAGCCATTTACTTTTTTTGTCATCGCTTAAACTACGCCCTTTATATATTTTTTCATCCACTTCTGTTCAGTTGATTATCCAATATCAAAGAGACAAGGTCAGAAGAAAGTCACCAACTCCCCTAATAAAATGATTGCTCGTAACTAACTCACTTAAAACATCATCAGTTAAACAACAATAAAAGCTAACAACTGTATAATGCATGGTACTTTTCTAAGTCATTGGCAGATAGATGATTGATAGATAATAGATAGATAGATAGATAATAGATGATGATGATAGATAGATGATATTTAGAAGACAGATAGATGAAAAATAGATGTTTGATAGAAAGACAGATGATAGATGATAAATAGATGATAGATAATAGATAGATTAGACAGATAGATACATATTAGACAGATAGATGATAGATAAATAGATGATAGATACACACACACAACCATACCTACACATACATCAGTCATTTAAACCTTGACAATCATATAATATGATCTGATTTTATAGTTTGTATAAAAACATCTGATTTTATAGTGTGTAGACAGGTGACACAGAAAGTTTAAGTAACCTGCTCTCAAGGTCACATCACTAATAAATGACAGACCCAGGCTCTGGGCGCAGGCAGCATGGCTTTGAGGTGCATATTCTTAGCTACAGCATTATACCAGACTGACATTTTACTCTTTTCAAGCTTCTGATTTTATTCAGTGATTTGTGAGAATAAAGTCCAAGTGGGGTTCAACTTCCACATCCTGGAGGCTCTGTTTTGAAAGCTAAATGCACACAACTTTTTTTTGGCATTGTTCTCTTTTTCTTTTTTTCTTTCCATCTACAATTACTTAATTGCATGCATAATTACTTGCATGGGAAATTGGTTCCCTAGTATCAGACAAACACTAAGAACCAACAAATTGCCCTGGAGGCCTCTCTGAAGGTGGGAAGGTTCATTCAGAATGAGCTGTTTTCTTTGGAATTCTTTAAAAAAAAATGACCTGCTTTCCTCAGGAAGGACCAGAGAGAGAGGATTTGGAGAGTGCTTTTCCCCCAGAGGATCCCTTGGGATGGCTGTGAACTTGGCAAACTTGTACAGAATTACCCCAAAAGAGCAATTTGTTCCCTAGCAAAACAGGATAATTGTCTGGGGCAGACCTGGGGCTGCGGGTGCGTGGGTCAATAGGAGGGAGGGAGCGCGCTCTCTCTTGTGAGAGTCTGTTTGGGAAACAATTATCTCGTTCCCTTTGAATCCAATATAGTCCTGTGTACTGTGTGCACGCACCGAGATCAAATATAGTGTAAGGTCTCCACAGATTCTCTTCCTTTCAGGAAATTATTCATTGATAAAGCTGCTGGCCCAGACAGCAGCTTCCTTACAGTAACAGCTCTTTGCTTTCTGAGAATAAGCCAACGAGGCAGGAACTGTTATTGCTCTTAATGAAACCTCTTCCCTTTGGAGGATAGCCTCTCTGCTGCCCAACTTCCATCATCTCAAAGACACGAGGAAGCAACTTCTTTCTCAAAAATGAGGGAACTCACTCAGAGTTCCCTCCCGTATGAATGGCATTATTTTCGGCTTGCTTGGCCTAGGTAGCAGCAAGGGCCTTGATTGTGGCAAGTCGTTCGTTTGTCCTGCACTCGGTAAGCAGCCCCTGATAATAGCCACGGTGCTCAGTGCCAAGGTTTCGCAGAAATAGGGAAGAAAACCCCTGTCCTCCAGCCTCTCATGATCTAGGCACAGCAGAGAGATAGCATCTCACCTGTAGCCAATGCTGGCAGGTTGGACCACGGTGTAGAAAGAGATTGAAAGACGCTTCTAGGCAGATGGAAAAGACGCAGCTGTTGGTTAGAATGGATCCTCGTTGGCACAAGAAATAATACTCTTTGCCATGCATTGGTTGGTTCCCTTGGGTTCTAGAATTATCCTAGAGATGATCTAGCCCCTCCCTCAATCTCTAGTTTCTAGAGATTAGGCAGTGTCTCTTGGACTTCTAATTTGCCACTGTTTTAATCTTTTACCCAGGCAAATAACCCTACCTCTTTGAAGAGACCTTCCTTATGTGCATTCTCATTTGATCAACACAAATTTCACCGGGGACCACAATGAGTCTTTGAAAAGTTAAATAATGTCAGTAAAAGCATATAGCTGGCAAGAGCAAAGCCATATTTAGAAATTTGGGAGAGCATTGCTTCGGCTCTAAGCTGCTAGATGTCATTTTACATTGATGGAATCTGAAGCACTGAGCTGGCGATGCTTTGTCTAAGGTCACAGAGTGGATAAGGGAGACTGGATGCCAAGGTCAGCCAAGCGTGAGAAGGGTGCCAAGTCTGCTGCCAGAGTGGGCAAGTGGTAGAGCAGTCCAGGAGGAGTCCCACATGCATGTGCATGGTTTCGGGGAGGCAGGACCAGTCCCAGGAAAGGCCATGCCAATGAGAAAAAGAAACCAGGGGTCTAAAAGATCTGGACCAAGACCCTCATCTTTGTAGCAGGTTCAACTCCAACTGAAGAATCTCTTTTATCCCCACGTTGTATTCTCTTAGTGTTGGAGGCTCCATTGCCCATGGAAATTGTAAAGCACTCAGAAGACTTAAGATCTACTGAAGTTGATTGAATGGGGGACAAGGAAAGGGGAATGCAAGGGTCCCTCTGAATGTTTAATACTCTGTGTTCACTTGAAACCATCATGATAAACAATATTAGCAAGAAAGAAAATAAGTGTCACTCATCAACTGAGTGAGTCCCAACAATTCCCCTGTCTCCACCCCCAAACACTCTACTTAGGGGACCATCTCATTAAATCTTCTCAAAAGTCTTGCAGGATGTTATTACCTCTTCAATTGATAGGTAAATTGAGAGTCAGAGTGAATGAACATTTCATAGCGGAAGAGAGAAAAGAATCTCTTATTTAGGCAATGTCTCTTGGACTTCTATTTTGCCACTGTCCAAATCTCTTACCCAGGCAAAAAACCCTGCTGCTTTGAAAAGATCTTGCTTACATGCATTCTCATTTGATCTACATAAATTTCACAGGTGACCAAACTGAGTCTTTGAAAAGTTAAATAATATCTCTAAAAGAATATAGCTGGTGAGAGCAAAGCCATATTTAGAAATGTGGGATAGCATTGCTTCTGCTCCAAGCTACTATTTTCTATAGGATCTTTAAAAGCCAGAGACAAAAAAGTATAACTATATTTGATTAAGCAACACAGGAGTTCAGCAGACTAAGCCAGTATAAAACCAGTCTTCTTTGAATTGCCCAGATTATTGGGCAACTCACTAAACTCTGGAGAGAGAAGCGATCACTATAGCATTTCTGTCCCAATTGTAGTTTTCTCTTCATGGGAATCTCTAGTACACAAAGAAAGAATATCCATTCCAGCATCACCATCATTCTGTTCTTCCTCCTGCATCTCCAAAAAAATTATGTTTATGTCTTATGACAATGTAGTAAATACAATCAGAGGAGCAAATTCTAGTTAGATAACTTTTCTGTCTTCTGAGAAACACACACACACACACACACTCACACACTCACACTAAAAGTAAAGAAGACAGCACCATCTTCAATGCAACAAGAAAAGGACCACAAATTCAGACCACACGCTATGAAGACTTTCTGCCAAATACAACAAAATTTGAACCCAACTTTGTAAGGATGGAGAAAGAGAATACAGACTTGCTAAGACTTTGGGCAGAAGTCAGTTTTCTGTAAAAACCCTCTAAAAGTTGGTCTTATGGTCCAAAAGTTCACAGCTAGAGATGCTTAGACCTAGAGTTATGGAAAGATGCAAAGGGGACAAAAGACATAAGGAAATACAGAAAAGAGGAGGAAATATTTTTCCAGACCTAGTTTTGTGCCACATAATGGTAAGTTTGGTGTAGTTGAAACAGGAGTAGTCATAAAGCCTTGCCATCTCATGTCTGAAAAATCCTGTCTAATAGTCAAGGAAAATTGATGGAAATCAAGTTAGGTGTCAAAGCAAGAGGAAGTCACTATCAACAGGCCATGTCATAGTATAAGCAGTTGCACGTTATGGGTTTTTTAGAATGCTTAAGAGTCTCTTGAATGCCAGAAATGAATATAGGCAGATGCACTGACACAAACAAACACCCATAGCTTCAGCCTAATTCTGGAGATACTGTAATAACCTCTTTATGCTATTCTTTAACAAAATACTAGCCCAGAAAGTACTGCTTCTATTTGAGGATGAATAAATGCTAGGAAGAAAATACCGGGATTTTCAAAAGTTGAGGAAAGGAAGGAAAAGAGGGAGGAAGATGAGCACAAGTCAGACAAGAGACACTTATCTAAAGTGGAATTAGTTTCAGAAACAGATGTAGAGTTTGAGGAAATTAAAAACAATTGATGTCTTTGGAAAACAATTCACGAAAGAGATATATATAGTAGAGAGATTAAATAATAGATGGTAAGCTAATAGAAAGAAGTTGAGATGGCAGAGCTTAGAAAAATGCATACAAGAGGAACATTCAACTACTATACAGATAAAAGAAAAATTAGGAACATCAAGAAAATAGCAAAATAAATGAAACTAGATGAGAGAAAAGAACATAGAAGATGTCTATTGAAAAATTGCAGTCCCTTAAATGGAAAAATAAAACAAATTGACTATGGAGAAGTTGCCACATGAAGGAAAAAAGTTCCAGTGTGTAAATAATGAGCACAACTGATCAAGATGACAGAATAAGTGACCACACGAAAATATTCAATGACATAACACAAGAAAACTTCACTTTTATATAAGGACTTGAATTGCATTGGGTCCTAGGTCCCAGGGAAGAATCTGACAGAAGTGAATACTACCAAGATATATCAAGGTTGCAGACTGAAAACTGTGAGTACCAAGGCAGAGAAAAACTAATTAGCTAGTTATTGCCTTCAAAGAATAAAATAATCAAGTTAACTGTAGGTTTCTCCACAACAAAAGTCAATGTCAGAGACTGGAAAACAGTGTCTACCAAGCCTTGAGAGATGTGACATGTATCTCAAGAATCCCAGTTGACCTAATTCCTTGGATGTATAGAGTCAATGTGTGAGACTGTGTCAAGTCAGAGAGATAGATACCATAACTACTTTGTGCCAAGCAAATGTATAAAGGCTTTGTCATCCCTCAATCTGAAATTTCCTTTGATTTATCAATGACCTCAGTTAGAAAGTATGTTAATAGCTCCCAATACTCAGGTGTGATTCAGTCAAATTCCAAAGACCTTCAAGACCTCAACCTTTGTCCTTTTCAAAACTTCTCCTTGTGCTTTTCTCCAAGATAAGGCTAACTTGATGAATCATATCTTATATTATATCAAAATATTATTACAGTATATCAAAATGTTCTTATTTGTTACATATTCGTCAGTGGAAAAAAGGAATTTTGTTCCTTCAAAAAAGATCACATTATTCCATTTTCTTGTAACTTATTTTGTTTTTAATTTCTTTTTTCCTTATAACTTTTTTTGAAGAGAGGCCCAAACTTTACCTGCATGATGATCACTTGTATACCTAATCCTGAATTGTACCCCACATCTTTAGAATAAAATAAAAGTTTTTTT
Organism: Tarsius wallacei; assembly: GCA_963574415.1. NCBI lineage: Eukaryota > Metazoa > Chordata > Mammalia > Primates > Tarsiidae > Tarsius > Tarsius wallacei. Next base: position 45,505 of record CAUYQG010067059.1, on the reverse strand, counting down.
TAAAAGAAATTTAAATGAAAGAAGAGTACCTAAGTAGGCTTTCTTCAAAATATAGACTTCACTGTTTCTTTCTCTTCACTTAACTGAATTTCATCTGTGTTTTAGGGTACACTTATCACCTTGATCATTACACTATAAGGCTTTGCAGACATATCCTCTTCATTTTCTCTGCTCCTTTCAGGGGTTTTCCCGGAATTTATTGACTCAACACATTCTATTTCTAATTCCTAAATCTAACATATTACTCTCCTTCAATAAAATAGATTTTCCTTCTTAGCAGCACTACCCACTAGTCTTCATGTAAAAGTCATATCAAAAGAAAAAAAAAAAACACACCCAAAGATCCAAGAACTTGAAAAATGAGAACCTCCCGGGAGAAAATAAATGAAAAACCAAGATAAAGAATTTAGAAATAGAGAAAAAATATTTGAAGGATGGGCACTGAGAATTAAAATTGTTAGGAAATGTACCTAGGAATAAGCAAATGTGGTATTTATGGTAAAATATTATATTTACTAGATGTATATACATTATATATGCATATTAACTCTCTATCATGTATACATATAGTTCTGTGTATATGTATGTAAAAAACACATGCACAGAACCACATGTATATATGATATAGAGTTATATATGCATTTATGTATGCATGTACCTATACATATGTATGTATGTATGTATGGATGGATATGAGCAATATAAAACAATAATATAAGTAAAAATCTCAGGGGGTGGGGATAGAGAGTGGCAGGAAATTTATTTGTGCTTCTATTTTTCATGGCAAAAACTCAATAAATGCTGGATAATGCGTCTATTTATGACATTTTGCAAATATATTACAACAAAACATTATTATAGTATATCTTTATATACTCATCAGTGAAAAAAGGAATCCTGTCACTCCAATTTTTTTTTTTTTTTGAGTTGAAGTCTCACTCTGTCGTCCAGGATGGAGTGCAGTGGCACGCTTACGGCCACCACAGCCTCAACCTGCTGGGCTCAGGCAGTCCTTCCGCCTCAGCCTTCCAAGTAGCTGGAACTACAGGCACACACCACCATGCCTGGCTAATTTTTCAATTTATTGTAGAGATGAGGTCTTGCCAAGTTTTCCAGGCTGGTCTCAAACCCCTGGGCTCAGGCAATCCACTCGCCTCGGCCTCCCAAAGTGCTGGGATTACAGGTTTGAGCCACCGTGCCCAGCTGCTCCAATTGTTTTAAAAAGAATCAAATAATAAAAATGATTCTCAACTTGTAATTGTTTTTCATATTTGTTTTTGTAACTAAACCTATGCATTAATGGAAAACCGGACTTATAAAAAGACATTTTACTTTAGTTCAAAAATTATAGCAGTTTTATACCCGCTTTTTCTTTCTTATACAAATAAAATTATTTTTGAAACTCTAAAATGTGGTGTGGATGATAAATGGTACCCTTTTCCAGAATTACTTCCAGCTATCTATCTAACTATCTCGTCTTTTATCTATGCATATATGCTAGAGGGAAGTTTCAAATGATATGAACCAACTGTTAAAAGTCATTTTTCAGATGACAACATGTTAGTAACATCATTTTTTTCTTGGCACTTCTTACACTGTTCATATCATGATAATGTATACCTTTTATAAAACAATGAAATAGTATTACGGTAATTGTTCAAGGGGCACGGAGGGGCAGGAGGTGGGATAAACGGTCGTCAATATCTGTCTGGGGAAGGGGGGGCATACCTCATCAACAAGGGTACCTGCACAATGCATATTTGTAGACCTAACCCTTAACTGTACCCCACAATTTTAAAATAAAAAATTTATATAATTTTAAAAAAAACTGGAAATACTTCCTCAATGACAGTCTCCAGTTGGTAAAGGCAGTGGCACACTCTATTATGTACAAATTTTAAACATAAATAAAGTAAACCAGATTAAAAAAAACAATGAAATAATTTTAAAAATCCAATAACGGGTGATCTTGTTAATCAGTTATTGAGTATTAAGCCTCTGTATCATGCCACATCTTCTGGCTGGCCCTGAGGGCCAGACCCTTCTCCCAAGACAATTAAGCAGAACAATAGCATGGGCAGGATGAAGACTAACGATGCAGCAGAAAATAGAGTTTGGATGGCCCTTGAATTTGAGGAGGGAACCGTATTGCCTTGGAAACAATAAGCGTTGAAGTGCAGGACTTTTGACAAGGAACAAGAAGACCCCAAGGAGGTGTTCAGTAGGCATTTGAGGGATGGGTCTAGAGAGCCAAACATGGGGAAAAAAAACATGAGTTGGGTTGATACAGAATAAGATTGAGTGAAAACAGTCCCCTGGGAGCTCTCTGTCTAAGGGAAGTCGTCACAGAGAGAAAGTGGCCTTAAGTGAGTAGGGAGCAGGTGAGCTGGTGGATCAGAGTGCCTGGCAGAATGGGCATCCACCTTGCTGACTTTGCTGAAGCCCAGCATGCACCTTGGGGTTCAATCTCTCTGCAGTACATTTTTGTTCTTAGCAAAAATCCCCTTCCCCCCCAAAAAAAGGAAAGAAAGAAATTTGGAAATCAGTATTTGCTCCTTGTTTTGTGCAAAGTTGAGAGCAAATATTGTTTGCAAGACAAACACAAGGAAATAAATCTTCTCACAAAGCCAGTTTGGGAAATTAAACATTGATTGGATCGTACCCAGAAAGGCTTGGGGAAAACCAAATTGTCGGCGTCTCAAACTCATTACAGGGAAGGAGAGGATTAAAAGGTTTTAGGCTTGACAGACCTAAGCCAAACCCGTCCCCAGACATTTTCTGCCCTGGCATGATCTATCCAGAGGAGGAGGGGAAGGGAAAATTAAAAAAAAATTTCACAGCAAAAACAAAGACAAAATATACGCAGTTTTGTAGACTTGCGGGTAGCCATCCAAAATCTGCTTTGCACCGAAATCACGTGAAGAAAGAATTGCAGCTTGATCAAGTCGTCCAGGATTAAGGCTCTAATGTATGAAAAACCTCACCACAAACAGAACCACATTCTCTGGATTTAGCAGAAAGTTGCAACTGTAATTAATTTGTAAAAGGGAAAAACTAACAGTCCCCCAAAGGGAGAGCATATCCCTTTTAGAAAAGGCATTAAGCAAATACAGAGACAGAGAGGACTGGCAGAGAGACACCAACTAGAAGCTAGTGGCTTGGCCAGGTTCTGGGACTGCACTCAATTATCACAGACTTCATGGGTGTCATATAAAGAAAATGGGATCCTCTGTCATTAGACTTCTACCAAATATCACCTTATTCCAATTTGCACTTAGATTTATGGCTACTTCTTGGCTTTGAAAGTCTTAAAGAGCGAGTCACACGTATAACATGTTTTACTCGCCAGTCCTGCACTTGGGAAGAGCCGACTATCTGGGCAGCCACATCAATTGCAAAGAAAGAGAAAAGTTGATGTGTGTGTTTGGGTGATGGAGACCATCTCCAAAGCAGTCATCCCAGGAGGTGGCAGGTCATTCCAGGTGCTTGTTTGGAGCTTCCTCTGTTTAACTGCTCTCCGCTTTATTTTGGGCCCCATTCCGTTCCAGGTGTGGTACCTGCACTGCCCTAATTAATCCTAGAAACCACCCCGTTTGATTGTCTTGAGGATTAAATGAGATCCCCGAAGGCACCTCGAAGGTGCTTGATAAAGAGTCACTAAATGAGTTACGGCGTGGGGCCTGCCCCAGAATAAGTGCTCAGAGACACAAGCGATTGCTGCTGTCAAATATCAAGGTCTACCTGCCCAGCAGCAGACTTTAATTTGACCACCCCCAGGAAAGGAAAGTCAACCTCTACGATTGCAACTGGAAATTCGAAAAAAATCACCTGACCTGTGCTGTGTGTGGAATTGCACTGCCGGGCTCGGTATGACTTTTATGAAACCATACACATCTATACCCAGCAGCCAAAACACACACAGCCTGGGAGTTGTGATACATTTTGATGATAAAAGAAAATGCGCATATATATTTATTTATTTTTTATTTTTTTCTCCCCTGTCTCTTCTCCCTTCAGGGAAATAAACGGGAACTAAGAGAGAAAACAAGAGGGCAGTTACTGCTTTAAAAGGGTTGAAATGACTTTTTTTTTCTCTTGATTTTAACAGTCATCTAAAATTGAATTAGGAAGAACAAAATTGATTTTGTTAAATTGAAAACCTATTCACTGCGTTGAGGTTTTAATAAAATTCTGATGCTGATCTCTGACTTTCTTAGGAACATTTAGTGTCTGGCTTTTAGAGGACACCATTTAAACTCAGAATGACTCCCTCAGCAGCTGTTCTAAAGCCATGCTTTGTGGCCAGCAGGAACCACTGGTCATTTCCCCCAGTACTCCTGTCCTTCTCTCTCCTCAGCTATACCACTGACAACTCAAACTTCTTTTCCTCTTATAAAACTACATTAACTTGTAATCTTTCGGTTGCAAGTAACAGAGCTTAATTACTGCCTCGAGTAACTAAGAAGTCCAGGGGTAGCATAGCTTCAGGCATGGCTAGATCTAGTCACACCAACAGTATTTGCAAGAATCTCTCTTTCTCCCTCTTTGGCTCTGAGCTGCCCTATGCTGGTTTATGTCTTAGATGATGGCAGAGAGCCTCTTTCTAGCAAAAATCCCCAAACGTTCAGGGCTAATTCTCATTAGCGTGGCTTAGGTTATGTCACATGACTATCCTTAGATATGAATGTTCTGGACTGTGCTGTGGTCCTGTCCCTGGAGTTGGGGTTGGATTTATTACAAAAAAAGCCACACGGGCTGAGCGTCAAGGAGAGAATAGGAGTGGGACATTTGTATGGGACAAACAAAACCAAGATGTTCAACACTGAAGGCCTAAAATCCTTTCTCCACTAAGTCTTCGACAAAAGATCTGGTGTGCAGAACAATTTGTTCCCTTTCTTTCTTTATAGAATGTCGTTAACCACTTGACATTATTTTGTGACCACATTATCTCGAATGCCTTGTTATATCAATAGGGAGGACCACTAGCCACAAAGTCATGATGAAAGTGTGAATTCATTTTTTGTTTTTTGAGACAGAGTCTCACGCTATTACCCAGGCTGGAGTACAGTGCCACAATCACAGCTCACCACAGCCTCGAACTCCTGGGTCCAAGTGATCCTCCTGCCTCAGTCTTCTCAGTAGTTGGGACTCTAGGTGTGTGCCACCCCACCTATCTAATTTTTAAAATTCTTTGTGGAGACAAGGTCTCGCTTTATTGCCCAGGCTAGTCTCAAACTCATGACCTCAATCGATCCTCCTACCCTCAGCCTCCCAAAATGCTGAGATTACAGGCATGAGCTACCACGCTTGGCTAGAATTCCTTCTTTTATATACTGGAAGGCCACACATGTGAAAACAAACTCTTTAAGATGGAAACACCTTAACTTGAAAAACAAAAGTAATATCTACCACAAAGAGATACTCTGAGAATTATTATATATTAGAAAATATATAACTTTATACATACCCACACCCACATACACTTTGCCCAGTGAATAAAATGAGCAATAAACTCTTTAAGGGTTCTATTAGCCTAATTCACCCATTTTATTTCTCAAAATACCTAAAATAATAGTCTTGGACACAGGTAGTTCTCAATGTTTGTTGAATGAGTAAAAAGAACATTTAATCAGTGGGAAAATTAAAATAACTTCTTCTGAGAGCATCTGTTCTACTCACCTGGGGAAGATATTAAACCCGAGCCTTTCGGGATCTTGAAGCTCGTATGTCCTGTCTCACTCAGCTAGAAGAGACTTGGCAAAGGTGCCAAGGGTTGGTAACATTTAGGTGCCAACTTCGTATGAGACAACACATTGGCTATTGACTCATCACTCATTTCAGACATGAGGTCATCACATGTTTTCACAAACAATATGTCACTTGACAGACCAGGGTTGGTGGAAGTGAGAAAGCTCTTCAGAGATCTGGCGGCCTTCAAGCTCGGCCTCCAAGGTTTGAAACCGTCAACATGGGCAGGTCATCACTGCCTCATGTTTCATATGGAAACTTCAATGCCTGCTTTGAAGATTAAGTCTGATATCGTTTGTTAGACAAATGACATGTAAAGTACCAACCAACTCCCCTGGCCCATCCTGGGACTCTGTTACCTCAATTTTTTTAAGTGAAGAAATTGGACAACATAAAAAAAATCTGATGATTTGTCTTAGGGCTCATTGAAACTCATTTGTGCAAACACAAATTACTTAAAAAGTTTGATCATTTCCCCTGTAAGGTAACGAAGGTGAAAGAGTTGAAAATAAGCACGTTATGAAGAAGGTGATGGGCAATTTCAGAGTTGCTTGCATTAAGAAAAAAACAGACAAATTGGCAAAATCTAAATATAGCTGAGCTAATGTCCTCCTCGATATTGTTTTGATCTTCGAAGTATCATACTTCTCCGAATTCATCCTCCGGGCTTTCCCCATACCTGTAGATCGGTGTCAATCATTTTTCTTCCATTGTTTACTTGTCTGGAGATAGTCTCTTCCCTGATGCCAAGTTACATGCAAGAAAATTAAATAATTATAAAAATAAATCTGAGAGTCCTTTCCCTGTGAAAGACACCTTTTTTTCTGAGTTGGAGTCTCACTGTCGCCCAAACTGTAGTGCAGTGGCCGCTCCCGGCTACCGCAGCCTCGACCTGCTGGGCTCCGGCGATCCTTCCGCCTCAGCCTTCCAAGTAGCTGGAACTACAGGCGCGCGCTACCATGCCTGGCTAATTTTTTGATTTATTGTAGAGATGAGGTCTCGCCAAGTTGCCCAGGCGGGTCTCGAACCTGTGGGCTCAGGCAATCCATTCACCTCAGCCTCCCAAAGGCGCGGGCTTACAGGCTGAGCCACCGAGCCCGGCTAAAGTACATGATTTCATTTTTTTTAATGACTGTGTGAGATTTCATGGTGTCTATATTCCACATTTTCTCTATCCAGTGAATCATTGGTAGGCACTTAGGTTGGTTCCATGATTTTGCCATTGTAAATAATGCTGCAGTGAACATACCATACAGGTATCTTTTTGATATATTCATTTCTTTTCCTTTCAGTAGATCCCTGATAGTGACATTGCTCAGTCAAATGGAAATTCAATTTTTAGTTCTTTGGGAAATCTCCATACTGTTTTACATAGAGGTTGAACTAGTTTACAATCCCAGCAACAGTGGATGAGCATTCCCTTTTCTCCACAACTGTGCCAACATCTGTTTTTCTTTGACTTTCTAATAATAGTCATTCCATCTCAGAAGAATTTTTAACCCAGCTTCTAACTTGTTCTGTCACTGGGTACTCAATGGTGCCAATATTTCTCTACAATTATTCAACAATCTGATCTACTTAAAATATAAGTTAAGAGTCATAGATGATAGAATTAAAGCTTACATTGTCTGTAACTAATAAATTTATACATTTATTAAGCAAAATGCTAAATAAAGAAAATATAAAATAAAGCAAATAAGAAATCTGTTTAGAGCAAGCCTTTGTACTATTAACAAAATGATAGTTTGAAATTGCACCATTTAGAAGCTGTCCTTGTGTAATATGATATTTCATAAGTGCTGTCTTGACCCAGTCTTGATGTCATGGTTAAAACTCTCAATTACCCTTGGAGGGCAGTGTGCCAGGCTCCCACTCCAGCTACTTCCCTCTAATGCTTCTGGGTTAAAATACCCACATACTCAACTTCCAGAGGCTCCCAGATATTAATACCCAAGGACAATCCCTTTCGTTAGCCCATAGGATTATTTGAAGTCCCCAGTCCCCGTGAAGTTCAAGAAACCTAGCTAATCCCATCCTGTTTGCCACACACAAGCCTCCTGCAGGTTCAGCTTGCTGTTACTTTGTCCCCAGATGAAACCCCTTTATGTGGCTCTGTGTGGCAACCTTCTGTAGCTTGCTGCTATATGTAACAAAGAGATCTGCCTTGTGTTCTACCATCAAGAGAATCTTTAAATTTTATAAAACATCTAGTCTTATCCTGATTGCAGCACCAGCTGTCACTGACAGCTGCCTAGGGTCCACTGTCTGCACTGACTACAAATTACCTCTGCCAAGTAATGCCCATTGCCAACATCTTGCATTTGAATGGTGCTTTATAAATTTTATATCACATGCCTATTTTTTACTTAATTTAGTCATCACAACAACTTTTAAGGAAAAGAAGAATGACATGCAAATTTAATAGATGAGGTTAAGGATCTAATTTTGTCACCCAGAGGCCCAGTCAGGACTAAAAAACAAATCTTTTGGTTCTTAATTGAGTGCTATTTCTACGACACGCTCCTGCCCACTACTTAATTTAGTACTGTCTTTTTAATTAAAATTTTCCTAAAGTGTATACAAGAATCTGTTACCTCTATGTAAGGCCACTCCTTTACTCTCCTTCAATAGCAAGAATAGTAGGATTTAAGGGTAGGCCACAGAATTTAAGCCTTGACACCACATCACCACCACCCCCTTGCCACATATGATGTAACAGACCCTCAGATCCCTGGTACTTCTGGAACTATGCCCCTCCCAAAGCATTAGTCCTGTCCACAATAGGGTTGAAAGAGGACCTACAGAGCTCAGAACACTTCTAGTGAGACCTTCATTCCAACACACACACACACAGATTCTACTCAATCCAACAAACCTTTACACCTCACTGACAAGCTAAGAGACCAGTCCCAAGAAAGGGTCTATAATTAGAACTGATTATCCATCTCCCTAGAAGACTACTAATCCCATCATACCCTATATCCTTGCTTACTACACTCACCAAAAGAATCCTTGCCCTCCAGATCATTCCTCATCATGAGGTTCTTACCCTACCGTAGTCCCCTACATTGCCTAACTTGAATCAGACACCAACCCCCAACACAACCCTGAAATCCTTCCACTTCAAGCTCTATAATTCAGAGTCTGTCATCAATAAAATCCCCTAGATCCTTCATCTTTTTGATGGAGGTTTCTGCTACCACCCTTATCTAACAGAACCCTGGCTATCCCTTAAGGACAAAGCATGTTTCTTTTGCAGACCTCTCAAAGTGTGGCTATTTTTTTTTAATCCTACAACCTACATACAAAGGCTTTTCAAATGGTTAGTTGCAACCCACTAGTGAGTTTTGAAGTCAAATTTGTGGGTAGTACATAGAAAACTTTAAATGAAATAACAATACAAACCATCAGCATGTACTAAGTGTAGTTAATGCAAATATGGCCCCACAAATATTTTGTTTCAATTATATAAATAATGGGTTGCTGGATCACAATGTAAAACATACTTCTTACTGTATCTCTTAACAGTATATATTTCACACACACATACACACTTATATGTATATACACTCAAATGTCTCTGCTTTATACCTGCCTAGGGTTTGAAGTAGAAAAAGTATTCTCTTTGTTCCTCTTTGCTGCCTCGAGTATCATTTTCATCCTTCCTCCTAAATAATGTCCAGATTCTTTGAAGCACATGTCATCAAATCATTCCACACACTACCTGTCCTTGTTATTATCCCCTTTACTCCTGGTCACCTTCCTTTCATTAGAGACTCCATCAATTGGCTCACTATCCTGCTCTCCATAACCCCATCATCATTCCTGGTGACTTCAAATTCCATGTGGACATTCTATCTCATGCATACAAGTATGCACAAATGTGACTGTATTCCTTGCTAAAATAAAATATCTTTGTACTTCTTGCTAAAACATGAAATATTTTCATAGCCATGGCCAGTCTCCTTGGGTGTCATGCCTCAATGCTCCGGCCTTTCCACCAGGATTAACCAGACCCCTCCACAATTCAGAAAGCAAAGGGGGCCGGGCATGGTGGCTCATGACTGTAATCCCAGCATTTAGGAGGTCGAGACAGAGGAATTCCTGAGCCCAGGAGTTTGAGACCAGCCTAAGCAACATAGTGAGACCTTGTCACCACATAAATCAGAAAATTAGCTAGACGTGGTGGCGAGTGCTTGTAGTCCCAACCACTCAAGAAGTTGAGGTGGGAGGATCCCATGAGCCCAGGAGGTTGAGGCTGCAGTGAGCTGTGATGGCGCCACTGCACTCCAGCCTAGAAAAGAAATCAAAAGGGAATTACATAGTACAACAGGGTGCCTACAGTACCCTCCAAGAGTACTATAGACTCCATCTATTTTGATGGGCCCATGCTAGTAGTGGTAGTTAAATATTTTGAATACTATCCCTGCTAACACGCTAGCTTCTCAGTTCCTTGACTTTCTTCTACCTTAGGTGATCATGCCTACCAACTCAGCTACTCATTCTTGCAGTCATACCCTATACCTAGTTATTACTAACAACTGCAATCCCTTCCTAATCTCCAGTTCAAGCACCCAACTCTGTCCCCTATACCTCCAGCTCACTCCAGTCCTGTCATTCTCCTACCTTACTGAGACTTAGAAGTAAAATGTATCTTTTAATTCCATCTTTGCACTGTCCATCATCTTACTAAAGTCCTCTTTTCACCCATCATCCAGCTTTATTATTTATTGAACTTTTTACTATAGATTAAATTATCTATTTTCATCATCTCTTTTATCCCTCACATCAACCCTAGTAAGGAGATACAATGAAATTCATTTCATAGATTAGGAAACTGAGGTTTATATAGATAAATTGGCCTGGGATTGTAGATTTAAAAAGTGATAGGTTTAGAATTTTAAATATCTGAACCACTATTTCCTTGATAGTATACTAAGGATAAAAAATAATTTACTTCCTCGAGTGACGAAGATCACATGTACACAAAACACCTTGTAAACTGTAATGTGCCCTTAAATGTTCACTATAATTATTTACCAATGACTAGAAAGCCCTTTCCCTTCCCTCAAAGGAGTCCTAACCCAAGACTTCCCTCAGTCTTTGCTTTTCCTTTACAGTCATGGGCATAGACTATCCATGGACTTTCTTCAGTGCCCTTTTGGTAGAAAATTCATCTCTGACATCAAGGTTCAAAATTCTGAATGGAAGACAAGTAGTGTCAAAAAGGTGGTTCTAATGAAGGTATGATTGTATTGTGGTTGAACAGGCTTTTATAAGCAAGGTTAGCAATTCATCACAATCAGCTGACTAAAAAGAGCTTGTATAACATTATCCTTCTTCTAAACTGTTGAAGACCTGCACTGAACTTTCTTATTCAAACCATAGCAGAATATGAGTTCAGAAGTGAAGGAGCCAAGGTTGATAGGCAGAATACTAAGTCTCTTAATGTCTTGAAGTTCTGTAGAAAACATGGAATATAGCTGTCTGGGAGCTCTCCCAGAGCACCAGAAAGAACATGTTCAAAGGAACTCTATATTCTATACATTAGAATCTGGCTGTGGGCCCAACGAGGCAGTCCAGTACCACAAGTTTCCTTACCATGGTGTAATTAGAACCATCAGGTCTAACATTTCCTCATCAACACAAATATAGTGACTACCTTTCAACTGTCATAGCAAATAAAAAAACCTTCATCTACTACTCTATCAATTTTTCCGATTCATCTCTTCTCTATACTGACACTCCTACATATATGTCCTTCATGCTACTGCATGCCACAGCATGTCCTTCCTTCTCTCCCTCCCTGCCTTCCTCCCTCTCTTCCTTCCTTCCTTTTGGATACAATCTCACACTGTTTTGTTTCCAAAAGAGGAGAGGAGAGTCTGGGCTGTTATAGTTACAAGCTCTCCTCAGCTACTCTTTTCAGGTAAAGTCAGGTTTAGGTGCTTGGTTATATCACGTTGTGTGATAGAAGTAATGCTAAAGTATTCATCAAACCCCATTTTCTTTTCTGCCAGGCATGCATACTTTGCTTCTCAGCCACCCTGCCAGGTGGGGCCATGTGACCAGGCACATGAATTCTGGCTAAGAAAATAGGGTAAAAATGATGTACACCACTCCCAGAACTGACCCCTAATATCTCTGACAAGTCATTCACAGCTTGTCTTTCTTATCTGAGGCCCACAGATTGGACTATTCCAAGGCCACGGGGGACGGCAGAGCTACCAGATATAAGTAGCCTGGTCCTTCCATGAACGCTAGGAGCAGAAACCCCACTCACTGGACCCAACCAACCTGCTACACACTGTGACTTTATGGAGCTAAACCACTGAGATACTGGATTTGTTAGTCTACCAATTGACACACCTTGTATTTATCACCAGTGGTAGCATAAATGAAAAGAACCCCTGGACTTAGTTCCAGGACCCCGGGACACAAATCCTGGCTCTTCTACTCCCTTCACATACCCCATGATCTGCTCCTAGTACATGCTCTATACTCTTTCCTGACTGCACATCTAGCACATTCTCCCCTTTCTCATTACAGAGCCCTCCCCAATCGTCTCTGCCTAAAGATTTCTGTGAGGTCTTCTCTGACCTCCATTATGTTTTATTGCAAATATTTGTTGGCATATGCTTTCACAGACTGAGAGTCCTTTCTTTGATTCCCAGCATTTAGTTATATAACAATGAAATAGCAAAAGAACCAACAAAACTAACTCCATTTTTGTTTCAGGGGCCTTTACCCATTCCTGCACGTAGGTTAGGATGATTTTTAGAGCATTAAGATAAAACACAAAAAGAGCAATCATGTAGTTTTCAAAACTAACTCTGGGATTAACAGGGAAGTATGTAAACAGCTAACTAGGTTTTGTTAAAGACTTACAGGAACACTGTGACTCTAATCAAGGACAAAGAAGCTTCCCAACCTCCTCAGACCATCACTGGCACCCAGATGTTGTCTGCGGTCTACAGTCACCTCTTGATCCCTATGCTCTCCTCTTTCCCCTGCCTTTAACATAAAAACAGCCTGAAATATGTCCTGACTTCAGATGGTTCTTTGGGACACTAGTCTGTCATCTTGGTTTGCTGGCTCTCTGAAATAAAGTCGCCTTCCTTGCTCCAACTCCTTGTCTTTTGACTTATTGGTTGTTTTGTCGCGCACCAAACAAGTTTGGACTCAGTTACAGATAGTGTCTGGCACATGGTAGAAAATAAATATGTAGTAGAGGAGTGATTGTCACATATGACCTTAAATGAGTTACTTATTTTTTAAGTCTCTTAAGTAAAATTTTACAAAATTGTTGCAATCTATCTTAATGCTTCAAAATAGCACTGTCCAACAGAAATATAATAGAAGCCACATTTGTAATTTGAAAACGATTAGTAGCCACATTTGAGCTAAAAATAGGTGAAATTAACTTTAAAAAATTTTTATTTTAAAGATGGGTACAATTCATGGTTGGGTATACAAATGGTCATTGCACAGGTATAGTTTGGGCCTCCCTTTGGTCCCCACTTCACCTGGTTTGAGATAAGGTACCCTTATTAAGTGTGCCCTTCCCCCATCCCCCCAGTTTACCACTACTGCCAATCCCTTTCGTATACATATAGTATGATGCTAATTGTTCAGGGTCTGCTTATGAGTGAGAACGTGTGGTACTCAGTTCCTTGTTTCTGTGATAGATCACTGAGTACTATAGGCTCTATATCCATCCAAGTTGCTGTGAAGGCAATTAATTTTTAACAATATATTTAACCCAATATGTATCCAAAATGTCACTCATGGGCTAGTTTACTTTTTTAAAACTAAGTCTTCTAAATCTAGTGTGACTGGTAAACTACAACACGTCTCTTTCGGACTACCCACATTTGCAGAGCTCAGATGTCACACGTGGCTGGTGGCTCCCGCCAACTGGGCAGTGCAGTTGCACGGCCTACTTCAGAAGGCAACATCTTGGTGAAGTCAACCCCACTATCCCTCGATCAGAATGAGTGACTTCTCCTCAAGGCTCTCTCGAGCCCTCTAACCTCGCTATCTTGAAGCCTAGAAGGGTAAGCCTAGGAGGATTTCCAGACTGTTCTCTCAAGAAATCTCTCTCAGCTACGGTCTGGCCCGTGAAGGGCGGTTGTCAAATTCTAGGTAATTCCTGAAGCCATGTGCAAAGAGCCCCGCGGGAGGCCCGGGGCCAGGACAGAAAACGGTCAGTCCAGGAAGGGTGCGGGCGAGGAGTGGTCGCGGCAGGCGGGCACCCCAGATGGCTTACTCACACCGGAGCCCGCCGCCCGCGTGTGCTCGGCCGGCGCCTCCCCGCTCCCGGGGCTGCCAGGCTCTGCCCGCTCGGGGGCGCCGGAGCCGCGGCCCCTCCCTCCCTTCCTCCCCCTGCCCCCCGCTCTGCCGCCGCGGCCGCCGCCGCCGCCGCCGAGCCCCGGAAGCGGGCGGGGATTTCCTGTGCCCGCCCCGCCCGCGCCAGCCGGGCCGTCGTCTCCGCCTGTCGCGGGCTCCGCCGGCCGCCGGCTCCGAGACGCGAGCGGAGGGCGGAGGGGAAGGGAAGGGAGGGGAGGGGCAGGCGGCTCCCGGGAGGGAGGCACCGGGCCGCGGGCCAAGCCGACCGGGGGTGAGTGGGGCCGGGCCGGAGGGAGCTGCGGCTGGAAGGGAGGGACGCCTGGCTTCCCGGGGCGGCGGGTGGGGGATCGGTCACCCGTGGGGGCGGGGAGGAGGCGCGGCGCGGCCTCCGGGTTGCTGCCTTCTTGGGGGCCGGTCCCACTGACATCCTGGGCCGCCCCTCTCCCTGTCTCCGGGTGCTAGTCGCGGCTGTCAGGCCCCGCGGGCTGCCGCCGCTGTCACTCGCGTGCAGGTTACCCCGTGACTCCCTTTCTCTTCACTTGCTCAAGCCCCAGCTCACGGGAAACCTGTCTTCTGACCTCACTTCCCCCGCTCCAGTTCTGCCTTGCTCGGATTCTCTGAAATCTGACCCTCTCTAGGGGCACTGTGACAAGAAGGAGGGAAGAAGCAACCTTACTCCGGAGCGGCTCCCGTCCCGCCCACGCCCCACCCGCGGCAGGGGTCAGGGTTCTCTGATGGACTGAGCGCGACTCGTCCCTGTGCCCTTGGGCTACTCATTTCGATAACATGGCTCTTTTTCTGTCTGACAGCATCGGCTGCAAAAACTTCCTTCTGCAGGTGCCTTGCCACCCAGATATGTGAGAAAAAGGGGAAACGAAAGCTCTAGAACCCAGACTCCAGTGGGCATGGGATCTTCCTGGAACCAGGAGAAACCAGGTTAGGGCTGCCACTTAAATGCCCAAGTGCTGGCTCTGCGTGCTGAAGACAGGTACCCACCCCCTTCTTTGCTGAGATTTTTGCCACCATTTCCACAGGTTTTCTGTCAGTGGTCTGGAAAGGCTCACAGCTGGCCCAGCGTGCTCTGCAAAAGAGTCTTCCCATCAAGAGTCTCTGCTACTGGGGATGGTGGAGAAATGGGTTTTAGACAAGTGTCTAGATGTTTAGCTAGGGGTACAGCCCTGGGGGAGGATTTGCCAAGGGAGGTAGACAAGCAGAAAGACTTGGAGTGAAGAGGGGAAATTGGTGCCTCATGTGTTTAAAATGAAGAGAATACAGGGGCTGGAATTCAGAGAAGAGATCTAAAATGGAAGTTTCCTTTTATTGCTGTATCAGGAAATTTCCTTTCTCATGAGAAATCTCTAAAAAGGAAACCTCCTAAGCTGGGAATCAGTCCAGGATGTTCCCATGAGACCCTGAGCCAGCTATGGACTTCTGAAAGAGGAATTTGTTATTCCTGTGCATTGGGCTTAGGGTTCCTACCAACTTCCTTTGTCAAAGACAAACAGGCAAGAAAATAAATGACTTGACATCTGTCATTACCTATCCTGGCCTTCTGGGTTCTTGCAAATGTTATTGAATGGATGTAACTGAGCCAGGATAGTTATCAAGGTGATGACCCGTTCTTTTAAGCCTTTCATTGGTTCTGACTGCTTGGGGATTGAATTAGAATCACAAAAATATTACCAAGCAGTAAGGGATTCCGCAGTCTTTTCACAGATTGTTTATCTGCCATACGGCAGGGAGGTCCCTATCACAACATAAGTGAGGTCTGTCTTGCTCTTAAGATGTCCAAAGTAGGCTGATGTGGGAAAATAGCTTGAGCCCAGGCGTTTGAGACCAGCCTCGGCAACATAGTGAGTCTTCATCTCTACAAAAACAAAAAACAAAAAACAAACGAAAATAAGCTGGGCATGGTGGCATGGTCTATAGTCCCAGCTTTCAGGAGGCAGAAGTGGGAGGATCGCTTGAGCCCAGGAGGTTGAGGCTACAGTGAACTGGGATTGCACTACTGCACTCCATCCTGGATGACAGTGAGACCCTGTCAAAAAACAAACAAAAAAAGATGTCTAAAGAAAAGAAGAATCCACAACCTGGTCTTGTGCACTGAAGGATTACTAAGAATTTAAAAAATCTAACCTAAATCTCTTTTCTTGCCATCAAAATTCGTTTCTTCTGTTTTATTTATATAGTGATAGAAGATACCTTTCCTTTTATTTACTGGTAGCATTCATCAGCCTTCTCTAGACAAGAAAAAAAACATCGATTTTTTAAACTGTTTTTCCCATCCCTTTCTTGACTTTCGTTTCTTCTAATGAACACATGTTGACTTCTCCATACCATTCTTTAAAATGGAATATATTTTTATAATGAGATCTGACTGGTGCATGCCAGACAAACAGGTTCGTTCCTCTGTCTCAAAACTCTGGGCTGGTAATTCAGCCCAGGGTCATGTTAGCAGCACTGCTTCCCCTTTTTCCAGCTCTGGTTCAGGCCTTTCTGTGCTTTTTAACTTTTTCTGATTAAGCATCAGCTTTTCACCAAACAACAATTTCTTTTATCTGTTAGGGTGTCTTTGGAGTCTTACACCTGCTTTCCAAATTATCGGTCTTTCTACCATATTTACTAACAGTTCTCATTTTTGTACATGAGAATGATCAATCATGTGCCTCTTTGTTGAGGCTCGTCTCATGTGAGATAACAGTTGGTTCAGCCTCATAAAAGACATGTGTACTCATGACATACATACACCCCTTGGTTGCTACTTCTACCTATAGGAATCATTTCATTCTGAACTGATGAGACTATGATTTGTGGCAGAAAATCTTACATGTGATTACTTTTATTTTTGTCGGATACAGGTCTGTGTGTATTCCTTCCCGCATGTTTCTAAATTGCTTACTTTCCTGTACTTTCAATGGTTGAAATTAAATGAATGGCTTTTGAATTTACAGGATTGTTTTTTTTTTTAATGATCTTCTCCCAGCCTTCAGGGATGTTTTGCTTCTATCACAAGGTATACAAAATAACAGTGAGTGACTTTGTTGCATAACACCTGCCAGTTTCTTAATTCCTCCAAAAACCTTGGCTCAGGCTTAGTTGATTGGAACACATCGAGCTTTTAAAGTTTATCTTCCGTCAGTCTCTTCCTATGTAGTTTCATTGATTATTCCTGGGGCTGTTCTCCAGAATTCTCTTAGGAATATCACCCCTTTCCATTTCATGAGCATAGCTGATATGAATTTGTTTCAGGTCACAGTTTGGGTTTGCAGCAAAAATGCTTTCAGAACAAACAGCAGCCCTGGGGACAGGATGGGAGTCAATGAACATACAGCTGGATGGAGCAGAGACCCAGATGGAAAGGGGAAGCCAGGAAGAAGGGCCATGGAGAACAGCACCAGGGCCTCTGGAACACCTGTGCTGTGACCTTGATGAGGAGCCACAGTCCCTTCAGGAGAAGGGTGAGAGCCTGCAGGGTGTGTGGGATGCACAATGAATAGAGTAATTTCTCCTAATTTTTGTTCAAAAAGTCGAGTTAAAAATCCCCAAATTGCCATGGACCAAACAGCATAACCAGTACTGGGATCACTCCATTTGTCCTGGGCCCTAGTCACAGGTACAGAGTGGGTTCCTGAATTCTCCAAATCGTGTACAGTGGGAGATGAGGGAAGTGACAGCAACACTGATGACTGTTGGGGAATACTCCCAGTAAGATGCACCTTACTAGATGAAAATTACATTCAAGTAATATAAATTCAGGCCAAAGCTAGTCTAACAAAAAGCCATGTATTACCCTTTCAGAACATTTTGAGTAAAGGCCTCTTCTACATTTATGCATTTGATTTCACCAACGGACATAGATATAGAGGATGTGTCCCTTCTAAAATGAAGCCCAGGCTTTATTGGGAAAGGGTAGGTATTTTATCTTTAATTATTCCTCTCTCTCTTACCAGCTCAATCTGCTCCCTGGGTTCCTGCAATTTCCCAGGAGGGGAGCACAGGAGACTGGGAGATGGCAGCTGCACTTCTTGCAGCTGGATCACAGGTGAGCTAGTGCTTCCCTTGGCCTCTCCTAAGGTCTCATTATTGCTTCCTTTCTATAGCTTTAGCATCATCCTATTGATTTGGTAGTTCACATGATCAATCACTAATTATATACTCATAACTGGATAGGTTCTGTCCCTTTCCAAGGGACTTATAAGACCCTTGGAGAAGTAAATGGAGGCACAACAAGAAGAGGGAATTCCTTGAGGTTAGGGTTTTTTAACCTAAATTCCACAGGGGGATTTTAAGAACAATTAATTAGCTCTCTTAAAGAAACAGATCTGGAAAGATTAGGAAAAGAGGGTCTGAAGAAAGTGTAGAATAACCTAAAGTGGACAGAATTGGGTAGATAATGGAGCATTTATGGAAAATAAGAGAATGAAAGATGTAAATAGGGGTAGAGCCAGAGAGGGATAATAGGTCTAGGTTCAGAAGGCAATAGGAGAGCCAAGGAAAGATAGTAATAGTAGTAGTACTAATAGGAACATACTCCCAGAGTATTGACCATGCATGCTATTTTTTGAGTGCTTTATGTGTATTAACTCATTTGATTCTGAAAACAATTCAGTTATTCCATTTTACAGTGAAAAAAACTGGGCAAGGAGAGATTAAGGCACCTGCATAAAGTCATACTGCTAGTTACTGGCAAAGCTGAGAGTCATTTGGCTCCAGATTCTGAGCTCCTAACCACCCTACTGTACTTCCTTAAAAGATAAGGATATGACATGGCAAGGGAGGCAAGAAATAATATTTTATCTATATCATTTTGTGGTGCTAGAAAAGGAAAAGTCAAGTGAAGGAAGGAGGAGAAGGTACAAAGTTTCTGCAATAAAAAGAATAAGGCAGGTGAGAAGAGTAAATAGACATCTGGAGTTAAACAGAGGGAGTGGTGAGTTTGTGATGCCTCCAACTTTCATAGTCCCAGCTGGGAAACTCCTCCAGTGGACATTACCCTCACTCACTCCATGACCATCTATCTTTACTCCTCTCCTCATCGCCCTTGTACCAAAAACAATGTGCCCTACCCAGAGACTTTGGGGCAATTATTTTCCTGGAAACTTTGTCATTCTTTCTCCTTTACTACCTCAGCCTTTTATACTGAGATCACATTTTTCCTTAAAAAAAAAAAAAATAGCTGCTTACAGCAAATGCCACATTTTGTTTCAGGGGCTGGTAACCATCAAGGACGTGTCACTGTGCTTCTCTCAGGAGGAGTGGCGGAGCCTGGACCCATCTCAGACAGACTTTTATGGAGAATATGTCATGCAGGAAAACTGTGGGATAGTAGTCTCTCTGAGTAAGCATGACCTTCCCCAGCCACTGAAAGGTTGTACTCTGGGAGGATGTCTGCTTCAGGGCTGTTGGATAGTGTCTGTCTAGGATTTTTTCCATGGCAGAGAATCTGTCTAGTCTTCCACTAAAGAAAGAGCACTAGGGCTAATCCCAAGAGAATGGGAGTAAAGCATCATTTTTTTTTAAACAAAAGCAAGTAATGCTGAATTGTGAAGCAAAGAACTTGAGGCTCTTCTTGACTGGGGATTGGGAGATTCTTACAAAGCAGAGAGAGGAACATCTGGAATTGGGTCCCTGTAAACTCAGGAACCATTTAGGGGAATGTGGGGATGTGGAAGGTTGTACCATTTTAGTAGGACTAAAGTGAAGTTATAACCAGAAAGACAGTTGGATTGGAAGTATTTGAGTGGAAGAGAACAGGCTCATTGGGAAGGAAAATGGGATTTTCTAGGCAAAGATGAGGAACTGAACAGAAATTGAAGGGCACGGGGCTTTAGGGGTGAAGAGGCTTATATCTGGCCTTCTTTTATCTAGAGTTCCCAGGAATAATCTAGGAAACAGCTTTTTCCCCCAGAAATATGGAATTACTGTTGGGCTAATTTACATCTCTATTTTCCTTTCCCATGGCAGGATTTCCAATTCCCAAACTGGACATGCTTTCTCAACTAGAAGGAGGAGAAGAACAATGGGTCCCTGACCCCCATGACTTAGAGGAGAGGGACATTCTGAGGGTTACATATACAGGTGAGAACCCAGAATAGACTTTCAGCCACTGCCTTCACCTCACTTGGGGTGTCGTCATTACATGTTCCTTGGCCTCAAACAGCTATAGAGTTGAAAGGTTTAGAAATCTTTTTTCTTCAAAAACAAGGCAGTGTAGCAGAATGGTTTAGAGGGTAGACTGTAGAGCCAAACTTTATGGATTTGAATTCTGGACCATACCTGTGGAACCTTAGAAAAGTAATTAACTTCTCTTTGGTTTCCTCATCTATAAATTGTTGTGAGAATTAAATATATTAACATATTAGAATGCCAGAACAGTGCCAAGCACATAATAAGCACTCAATAAATGTTAGCTGTTGTTGTTACTGTTGATGTTATTGTTGTTCAACCTCCCACCTGTTTCAGGAATGCCTTCCACAGTGTCTCTAGGATTGCTGGCAGGTCATTCAGCCAATAATGATTACAGCACACACCTTAACTCTCTCCATCTATGCTATGGTGATTAATAGTAATAAGTAGTATATACATAATGGTAATAAATAATAACAATAGCATATACCTTTTACTGAGTGCTTACTATGTGCAGGTACTGTGCTAACTATCTTATAAGAACCTTGAGAGAGAGGTGTTATTTTTCTCATTGTAAATCTAGCAAACCTCTCGGATGTCCCTTCTCAGGGGACATTAAGAGATTGATGGTGATTATACAGGACAAACTTATGCCAGTGCATATTTTTCAAAAATGTATGTTTCCTTGAAACTTTCCATTCAAAAGTTGCACAAAAAAGCAAATATAGAGATGGAATGTATACTGAGATATATGTAAAGAAAATCAGCTAGTGTTATGTAGAAAGAGAATGTGTGAAGTGCTCACACTTCTTTATAATGGAAGGTAGTGATAAAGAGCATTTGTATAAGAAAGGCAGCTGTGAGTATCCCCTTTGTATCATATGGCATAAATTGAAAAGATTGATAAGCAAGTTACTGTGGCCTTAAAAAAAAGACTTTCAAAGTTGAAGGCAGAGCGTTACCACACATTAGAAAAACATAAGATACAAAATTTTGACTTTTTAAAATCATAAATAAGTTCTTCAATGTCCAAAATCCCATTATAAGCCAAATATCATTACAATAAAATTATTGGTTCCCATGCTATACCATTTAATATGAAATGATTCATTTTTCAGTATTTCATTAAAAAGTATGGTCAAGTTGCTGGTAGGTGATCCACAGGAGGTCTCCAAGTGCAAAGGGTTAAGTGGTAAAGCTGAGATTCAGACTTGGATAATCTGTCTCCTTAGCCTAGGCTTTTAAGCTCTACACCTGTTGCACTATTGTGTACAACATTAGAATATGTTCTCCCAACCCTTCTGGGGTATTCTTTCAAAGAACATCATACAACCTCACCTGTGACTTAGGTCCTGGAGTACTTTCTTGTGACTCTCCTCTTGCGGTCGGTATTTTCCTTTCTCTGTAGGAGATGGAAGTGAACATGAAGGGGATACTCCTGAACTAGAAGCAGAACCTCCCAGAATGTTATCCAGTGTGTCTGAAGATACTGTTCTCTGGAACCCAGAGCATGATGAGAGCTGGGATTCCATGCCCAGGAGCTCTAGAGGAATGCTCCTGGGACCCCCTTTTCTTCAGGAAGACAGCTTCTCAAACCTTTTGTGTAGCACAGAGATGGATTCCCTATTAAGACCTCACACATGCCCCCAATGTGGGAAACAGTTTGTGTGGGGCTCCCACCTTGCCAGACATCAGCAAACACACACGGGGGAGAGACCCTACAGCTGTCTCAAGTGTGAGAAGAGCTTTGGACGAAGACATCACCTCATCAGGCACCAGAAAACCCACCTACATGACAAGCCTAGCAGGTGCTCTGAGTGTGGCAAGAATTTCCGATGCAACTCCCATCTGGCCAGCCACCAGAGAGTGCACGCAGAAGGTAAATCCTGCAAGGGCCAAGAGGTTGAAGAGAGCCCTGGGTCAAGGAAACGGCAGCGTGCCCCACCAGTGCCAAAGTGTCACGTGTGCACTGAATGTGGGAAGAGCTTTGGCCGAAGACACCACCTTGTGAGACACTGGCTGACCCATACTGGGGAGAAGCCTTTCCAGTGCCCTCGCTGTGAGAAGAGCTTTGGCCGAAAACATCACCTGGACAGGCACCTGCTAACCCACCAGGGACAGAGTCCTCGGAGCAGCTGGGACAGAGGGACATCTGTCTTTTAAAATATGTTTCTGCTACATCTATGATCAAGTCTGTCAACTGGTGCTACCAGGAGTCACTGCCAGGGCTGCCCTTCTCCTGTACCCCTATGGCCAGATTCATGGGCCCTGTCCCCAACCCTAGAAATATAAGGTCCTAGCATTGGCTAGGGCATTTCTCACCAGTTCTGTGAGACACCACTTAAAAACAGAGTTCTTTGAGCAAAACTTTTGGGAAACAATGCATACTTCCTGGGCTGATATTCAGCCTGAACCCGTTCTCAAGAGTAGAGTGGTACCAGCAGTTTATGGCTGAAGTCCATTCTGATTGGTTAGGGTCTATGCCATACAAGTTGTTAAATATTTTGAGTACTATAACTATTATATTTTCTCTCTGTATATTGATTGAGAGAAAGACCATTTTAGCATATCAAAGGCTCTGAAAACTTCTGCAGTAGTGCTAACTGTTAATGCAGTGTTTCCTATATTTATCTGACCTCAGTATCATTTCTATTTCACGTCCCACAGAACTGGTGACTCCATGAAACACACTCTGGTGAACACTGGGTTAGAAAGTAATGAGGAAACAGGAAAGAGATAGTGATCAGGCACTTGGAGCCCCCTTTTTGATCCATATGAAAGCCAGGGGCCAGACCTTGTTCCTGTGTGGGTCCATTTCCTTTACCCCAATCATCAGATTATACATCTACATCTCTCACCCCCACCTGCTGAAAAATAGAAAGGACAGCCTTTCCACCTTCTTATTCCTACTCCCTTCATCCTGTACATACATATAATCCAGCTGAGAGATCGTGCTGCAATGCTTAGAGATGGACCCAATACCCCCAAGTCACCCAGGCCCACACAGAAAACAAAACTTTATCCCCTTGAACAGACCCCTCTCCTCTTGACTGTGTCTTTATGTGTCTGTGTCTATGTGTGCAGGGTCTTTGAAGAGAGCATGCTAAGTGCAAACTGTACAAGCTAGGTTTTCTAGGGGCCGTGTTCTGGGGATGAGGGTAGTGGGGATTGTATGGGGTTTTTGTTTTGTTTCAAGATAGGAAGTAATCTGAGTGATTAAGGGAGCCCTAGTGGAAAGGGTTAAGTGCTGGGTTAAGCTGTGGGAGTTGAATATAAAGCTTTCCCCAGTATCACTGAGATCAAGACAATTGTGGATGCATATGTCTAGGTCTGAATTTCTGGGCTACAGATGGTTTTCACCTGGGAGGAGAAAGAGCAGTCGAGATGAGCTGTTTCTTGTGATTTCAGTCAAGGTGCATATAAAAGCTTTGTGTTGAGTGGGGTTTTTTTGTTTTGTTAGGTGCTGGGAAATTAGGACAGGAATCACAGTGTTTGCAAGTTGTCATCGCTCTTGTTTGACTTTGTTTGCCTCATCAAAGGGGAAGAGTTATTCTTGAGAATCTCATTCTCCCAGAAACAGAACTTTAGGGGAAATGGCTGTGGCATAGCTTTTCAGCAAATTCAGGGAAATGAGCTTTCTGGTTGGTTTTCCTCCCAGTTCTGGGATGGTGACCACACTAAAACTCTTAACCCTAGGACTTGCATAAGTATTCTAGCATCTGTTAGTTGGTGAGTTGGTCATTGTTTCTCTTTATTGAAGATTGTGTTAATACCAATCTGATAATTTAAAAATTATCTTGTATGTAAGAGCAGTTTGGGGCTAGGGAGGAAGAAGAGCAGAGTGGGATATTTTCTCTTTAATGCGTAGATTCTGGTTTTTTCTTGAGACACTTATTTATCAACCACAACTGGTGAAATGAACCAGAGAGGCAAGAGGAAGTGAGATGCAACAGTCTAGTGATTGTCCCATTTGCTTAGGGAAAATTGGGTGAATCACAGCTCCTTAAGAGTCCTGGACCCAAATGGAATTGAAAATAGGGTCATTGTGCTGACAGGGCTTCTTAGAGTATATATGACTTGAGCAGCCTGGCCCCTACCTCCCTTCTCTATTAGAGCAGCTGTCCTTCTTTGTCTGGAATGCACTTCTCTTGCTTATGTTTCTGTGAATAAAGCAAAATAGCAAGCCCTTTATGAGACAGGCCTTGTCCTAGGTCCTCAGAGACAGGAACATTTTATGATCAGTAGTAAGAGATGTACCAGGGAGTAGGAAAGTATTGGGTCCAATGATAAATCTGGACTATGCCACTTTTACTGTCTCACTTTACTACATATCACCTCTGTGTAAGCAGTGGTTCAGAACCTGTTTGGGATCACAGACTCATTGATGAATCTGATGGAAACCAGAAACCTACTTTTGAGAAAAACAGACATTTGCAATTCACTCAGTTTTGCATACACATTTAGCAGGCTCAGAGCCCATCCATGGAATCCCTAAACTGGTTTCAAAGAAACTGACCCCAAATGGTCATTATATGTTTGTGTCAAGAATTACAAGGCAAGGATCACTAAATATTTTAAGGACTAAGATATCAGGGTGTAAGGATAGAATCTGGTCTTTAATGACTAGAAGGATATTGCTTACGTTCTTGTCTGTTTCTTAAGATCATCTGACATGCAAATCCAGCTCCTCACAAACCTTGTTTTAAGGACTTGTGGGAAGTGATACTCGTTACTATCAGATCACGCCTCTTAATAACGACATGTTAACCTCCAGCCTTTTATCTGTTTTAGTAATTGTAGGGATAGAAAGTGAAGCCCCCCAAGTTAGGGGCAGTTACAGCATCTAGCTGAAAGGCATCATGGAGTCTGAGGGCCTTCTGCAGAAGGGGCAATCCTTTGGATCATTTCTGGTGTACCATTGTCTTCTCTACCTCGGTCCAACACCGCCTCCCTTGGACAAAAAAATAAAACAAGCAACAGCCATCAGATGAGTGAATAGATTTGAATGATTTTTCCCACAGGAAATCAGCCTCAAATTTTCATGTTCTACCCAGCTTAAAAAGTGTCTCTGTGTTGTCTCTGGGCAAAATGTAAAATAGGGATGTCCATCTTCAGGAACCTGTCACATTTTTCCATCTGTGATGCTTCTACCCTATTCTAAGTGTCCCCTTTCCACCGAAATTTAGTATTTTTGCAAATAACCCCTAGAACAGGAGAATGTAACCCAAAGCATAAGCTTTTCCAAAAGCTATTTACACTTTAAACCTTAGCTCTAATTGTGGAAGGACAAGTTTTTCCCTTGTTAAAGTGATGCTTTGCCTTCAGAGAGCTAAAGAGATGATAATTTGGGACAAAATTCTTCCCTTTCCAACATTCCTATAACAAAATCAATGTTTTGGATTTCTATCAAGGGCAGGGTAAGCCCTCAGACCTAGAGGGGCCACAGGCAGTTTCTTTCCATCTCTATTACAATGGGTGCCCTGAGTGGGGTTGGGTGGGACTGGGCAATAACAGAAAAGTGAAATCTATTCCCTTAGATCCCTTAGAGAGCCTGAGCTGGCAACATTCCCCTCTATTCCCTTGTGTGCTATACCAGATTGTAGTTCTCAAAATGTGGTCTTTGGGCCAGCAGTATCAATATCACCTAGGAACTTGTTTGAAATGCAGATTCTTAGGCCCCACTCCAGACTCACTGAATCAGAAACTCTGGGGGTGGAATTCAACATGCAGTCTTTTAACATACCCTCCAGGATATGTGATTTAAGCTACAGTTTGAGAACTACTGGCTAGGGGATTCATATTCCATTTCAGGCACTGGCACCTCATTCTCTTCAAATGGATCTTCATACTCCTGTTTTCAGGCTTATTTTCTGCAACCTCACTAGCCTAGACTTCAATTTCGTTCCCCTTGGTTCCAAGGTCTTCACTCAGTGAAAGAACTGCAGGTTAGTCACCAATTTCAGAAACTGTGGTGAGGCAACTCCCAAGCTCCAGTGATTGATTAGGGCTGGGGCTTCCAATATAGGCACTGAAGATACTTGGGTCCAGCAATCTGGAAGGACTGAAAGGAGCAAAAACTCAAAACAGGAAAATCCAATATAAAACAGAAACACTGATATCCAAAGAAATGATCTTCTTTACCTGGTCCTTTTTCTTTGGCCTTCTTATAAATTGCTCTGGAGACAGGTGGAGTGGGCATTCAGCACAGAGAAAGTTAGGCCTACTGTGCCAAGCCCTTAAGCTCCCAGACTTTCCAACCTCATGAATGGGCTAGAGACCAATTAGGGGCCATGGAAGGATTTCTAACCATGATTTGGCATACCCTATGGATAAGGACAGCAGGAATACAGCGAGCCCCCAGGGCACAAGAGGGAACTAGGCTTTTCTAGTAAGATGTGACAAGCAAGATTTGAGTACAGATTCTGTTTACTAGTTAGAGGTTGTAACCAATTAAGCCATGACACCAAAAATGCATTCTCCTGCTTTGAAGATTCTGTCCAATTCAGGCTGTGGGAGGGAATCTGTCTTGAAGTCCCTGGCCCTGCCACCTCCTCCAGTTCCTCTCCCAGGCTTATCTAGAGGACAGACTGAACTGACAGTCACAAATCTGCCCTCAGGGGCTCTCCAAGGTCAAAAGATTAGGATGGACCATAAAGGTGAAGCTTTCTTCAATTCCTGGCCTCAGGCTTTCTCCCTCTTCCCACCATCTCTATTTTCCCAATAGGCAGCGCTCTTGCTCTACCCTCAGTTCCCACTTCTCTTTCAGACTTTTTGGTTTGGGTTTTGCCTGTGCAATGCCATACCTTCCCAAGGGTGTTTGTTCTCCCCAACCCCCAACCTTCTTCCATTATAGTTTATCTCTTCAAGCTTCTGGCCAGTTCTGTTTCACCATGAACCGCTTATTACCTCTGCCAACTGTCCAGGTGCGTTTCTATCAGCTTTAAGCCTACTACCAAGCAACTCATACTTCTCACCGTCTTTCTCCAAATTCTTGGCTTAGCTATAACAACTCAGCTACCACCTCCCCACTCTCCCACAGTACATCATTCCATGCCCTAATGAGTACTGCCTAATCTAGGCCCTTAACCCCATTGCTTAGAGACTCTTCTTCTCTTGCTGTAACTTCCAAAGTCACTTTCCACTTTTCGCCATTCTAATTTACTTCTTTCCAGTCTCCTGTGACTCCTCAGAAGCAAACTCTCAATTCTGCAAGCAATTTTTATGTGCTTACTATGTGCCAGGTGCTGGTGGTTCTAAGCCTGGGTGATCCAGTGTCACCCTGATCCCTGTCCTTAGTGTGTTCTTCAGCCAAGCCCTCCCCTGCGTGTCCCCTTCTAGGAAGCTTTGAGGGTGTGTATGCCCACTTGACACCCTGCCCAACTGTTCAGTGCCTGCAAGATTAGCTATTATCTGACATGATTCCCTCTGACAGACCGTGAACTTCCTTGATTACCCAAGATGGGATTTATGGTTCCTCTCAGTTGAATGAAGGAAGTGTTAACTCCCTCACTGACCTCTTCTCTCAATCCTCTCCATTTTCCTCTCCATTCCAGGCTCTTCTCTCCTGATAAAAAGGCTGCAACAGAGTTGGGCAGCAGGGGAGTCGCGGAGTCTCAAACGACTCCCTCATCTCACCAACCGAAACAAGTCTCCAGGCGCTACAGGTTGGGCCTCGCCACTTGCCTCCTTGCGTCCTGGCCCCCAAACGTCGCTCCCGAGTCAGCCAGTGACTCGATCCAGCCTGGGGACGCCGCCGAGTTGGGCTGGCGGTCCATTCCCGGGGACGCTTCAGCGGAGGAGCGCCGAGCAGGGCGCGGACGAGGGAGAGCGCCCTGGCGTTGAGCTCAAAGAGGCATCGGTTTCAGGGCCTTGCAAACGCCGAGCCTGCTCTTGGGAGGCCTGAGAGTGCTGAGCCCGCGTCTGGAGCCCCTGGTGGTGTGGTGGAGACTGTGACTCGACCCCCTAGGCAAGTTCGCAAATATTGGGTATTTCCGGGAGCCAGAGGGAGGCGCGCACCGACAGGGTTAGGGCAGAAACCGAGTTTGCCGGACGCATTCGCAGAGGGTATTGAGGGGATAGAAAAAGTTGACAGGGTTGTGGGAGAGGTGGAAACCGCCTGCCATTAACCCAGTGACAGTGCCTTTCCATCGACCCCAACGAGTATAACAAACTTAAAGGCTTGGCCCTTCCTTCTGCGGGAGTTTCCTTCAAGAGCTCAAGCCTACAGCTTAGGGGGTGATGCTCAGATGCCCCACAGTTTGCCTTACACCAGCCAGGCTGTTTTGTCGCCTCTGGGTTTCATATGTTTGCTTATTTTCTTGTGTTTACTGTTACTTCCCCCAGCCACTTGGAGTCTGGTCTTTTCCATCACCAAAACGGGAAGGAGGTAAGAAAATTGAGAAAAGAAAAGGAAAAGCACAGCTGACTGTTCGGGAGGCGCCTGTGTTCTTAGCCATCCCTACATTCTTTCTTTCTACCCTCTCACCAATGCCTTTCCCAACCTCATCCAAGTCCTGAGGTGAACACCCCTTCCAGCTTCAGTTCCAAATTATTTGACTTTTTAAGAAAGTTATTTCCTGACATGGTGCCCCTATATTAATTTTCTAATCTGTTTTCCTGTCCATCCTAGACTCTTAGGTTTTGGCTGGAAAACACTCCAGCCCAACTAGACAGCCAACAGAGGAGGAAGAACAGAAATCTGAAAATAGAGATGTTTGCATGTTCTAAAAAAACAGGTTGAAAACTTGAGAACACCCGCCTCCTGTGAAACTCTTAAATTGTTAAAACACTCAGTGTAGAAATGGATACTAAACTTCTGATCTTAGCCTACATTTTTTTTTAATGGCTTGTGGAGTTAAGGAGCAAATGGTGAGGCCCCACTCAACATCTAGAACAGTATGGAGTGGAGATAGTACTAGATTTGCAGTTAAGTCAGTTTCTAAACTGTTCATTTTCTAAACATTGGCCTTTTCACCTAAGACCTATCTTAAAGATTGAGTTGAAGGTGAAATGAATTACTGCGTGAAAAATACAAACCACCTTATAAATGGAAAAGCTGTAATTGACAATGATGTGGAAATTTTTACTGTTAATTTTGAACAAGTTATAATTTATATGGTTCTGAAAGCAAATACAAAAAAAGCTATAGTGAAGAGTCTCATTTCGGTCCCCTACAATTCCCACCAACATCTCCTCACAATAAACTTAATTTTTTTTGTATATATTTCTAGAGAGTTTCTTTAAACAATTACAAAGAGACATTTAGATTTTCCTTCATTTTACATAAAAGGTAGTATATACTCAGTGTCTTGAAACTTTTTTTTTACTAAATGTATCTCAGGGAGCTTGTCATGACAACAGAGAGTACTTTCTTTTTATAGCCGCCTACTATTTCACTGGAAGCTTTACAGTTTAACCTATCTCCTAATGACATTTTGGTTATTTTCTGTGTGTGTGTGTGTGTGTGTGTGTGTGTGTGTGTGTGTGTATTCAATGCCGCTACCTTGGACATAAGTCATTTCACAGATGTATAAATATCTAAAAGATAAATTACTACAAGTGGGTCTGCTAGATCAAAAGATATTTGCATTTGTGGTTTTTCCTTTGTTTTGTTTTAAGACTGAGTCTCATTCTGCTTCCCAGGCTAGAGTACAGTGGCATGATCATGGCTCACTGCAGCCTCAAATTCCTGGGGTCAGCAATACTCTTACTGCAGCCTCCCCAGTAGCTGGGACTACAGCTGTGCACCCCACCAAGCCCAGCTAATTTTTTTTGTTGTTGTTGTTGTAGCAATGGTGCTCTCACTGTGTTGCCTAGGCTGATCTCAAACTCCTAGTTTCAAGCAATCCTTGAACCTTGGCCTTCAAAAGTGCTGGATTACAGATGTGAGCCACTATGCCTGGGTGCATTTGTAGTTTTGATAGCCAGTTCCCTCCATTAGGATTTGGGACGATTTATGCTCCTACCAACATTGTATGAGAGCACCTCTTTCCCCATACCCTTACTCATGGATTAATTTCACAAACATTTGGATTTTTGTCAACTGATTAAAAATACTATCTTTTTAGTATTAATGTTTAGTATAGTTTTAATGTATATTTCTCTATAAGTTGAACCTTTAAAATTTTTAAAGACTATTTGTATTTCTATTAGCTGTTTTTAAAAAACAACCTTTGTATATTTGATGCTACAGGGCATCTAAGGTTCATTACAACTCTTAAGTCCAACAATGATTGGAACAGCATTCACCAGGCAGATGAGGTCAAAAAAAAGCAAGAAATTGAGGTCAAAGTCATTTCATTTGCCCTGATGAAAGTTAAATATCCAAATATGCCACTCTAATGTGAGGTCATAAACATGGAGACTATGCTCTATCCATTTTAATATTTCTATCACCAGGGCCCAGAATCTTGCACACATTAGCTATTCTTGGGAATTCCTTTGGCAGAATATTCAGCTATCATTATGACATGGGTAATCTGGATAGCTTGCCAATGAGATAAGGTCATTTCTTATGTTTTATTGGAGTATAGCCACACTAAAGCTTATCAATGAGAAATAATCCGAAATGACTGTTGTTAGCTAGGTAAGGTCACAGTCTGGGTCTCTCGTTTGCCACTGGTCCTGAATATGGCAGACAATAAATTTGATAAGTTTTGCTGAATGAACAAAAGTTTGAAATGAAGAAACCATCATAATACAAACAGAATGTGTTGATTCCTAGGCTATCTAGAAAATAAATTGTTGCCAGTGTCATTCCCATCTTATGTTAGAGGAAGAAAGTTTCTTAATTCTAGACCACCTGGTTCTTAAGGTAAAAGCATCCCAGGACTATAAAGGGGCAATAAATCTGGCTATCATAAGGGTATTTGATTAACTTTGTTCTAGTTAAGTTCAATAGACAATGTTTGATTTTCTCACTGCCTATTTCAGATGACTCTATTCTCTGATTCTGTTTTGCTTCATTCTGCTAGTTGCTTTCTAAGTGCTTAGTAAACTTAATTACAGCATGGGGAAATTTCAAGTTCAAATCATCCGTATATGAGATACACTGTAAGCATTTTGCTGTTACTAGGCTTTGCATAGGCTTAAAGCAGTGATTCACAATTGAGGGTGTAAGAGGGTGAATATTAGCATCACTTAAGTTTTGTCTGTTTTAAATACACATACCCTGTTCCCCCTTGTAGGGGACATCAGGCTCCTGGGGGAAAAGCTTGGTCAGGTATACCTGGAAAAACATCCCAGGTTCTAATCTTCCTGCTGCCATTGTCATCCCTTTTCAAGAACAAAAAACACTCCTCGGGTGCTTCCATGTCCCCCACTCCTTTGATTTCAGGTGGAAGCAGCTTGTCCTTTCCCTGAATCCACTACTTTTATATTTTACTCTCCTATGAATCATTTCTGTATCCTGTCAGCCTATGGCCTGAGAACCACTCCCATGCTGTTCTTAACCCTGCATTCAGAACGAATTTGCTCCATACTTGGTACATAGTGCTCAGTACATTTGTTGTTGTTTAAGAAAAGCAAAAGACCTAGATGTTCATTATCTAGCCTTCATCTCCTTGTATTTCTGATATGTAAATCTTAATATTCTTTCCTAGGTAGGAGTTGTTACTTTCCCAGTTGATAATTCCCTTATTGTCGAATTTTGTCAAGCAAAGCATATGCCATAATTAAGACCCTCTTATCATTTTACTGACACTTAAAATCACCTAAAGAATCATCCTAGCCCAATCCCAAAATTTTATAGAGAAGCAAACCGAGACCATGAAAGGTCTTGAAAGAAAAAACTCGGCAAAGGTCAGGGTAGCAGAACTCTGACTAGAATTCTGGCCTCCCTAAGTACTGATGTATAAGTTTTCTGCTACAGCACATTACCACCCCATCAGGTATTATTTATACACCTATTTAACTCTCAGCGATTAGCACCTACCCTGTGTGGAGCCATGTGCTAGATGCTTTTACACATTCTCTCACTGAACCAAGAATTAACAAGTAAGAAAGAATATTTTTTAAATTAAAATAAGCTATCAATTCAGGGCAAAAACTACAAACTCATTATAATCAGTTGGGAAGAAGGGACTTTATACTAGAAGGAATTTTGGGTAAGAACGCTTTGTATCAGCAGGGCCACTCAACTTTGCTGTCCGTTCTCTTTTCCCAACATGCCCTCCTTCCCAAAACTCAGACTGAATGTGCCAGAGTGTCTAACATGACTCTGACACCTCTGTCTAGCCCCTTAAGTTGCTGGTTTTCCTCTACGTGTTTTCTTTCCTTTTAAAAGACCTTTCTCTGGGTCCTGCAGCAGACAGAATCTCAGCTCCTTGTTCTCTAGTCACCCCACATGGCCCTCCTCCAGGTCTCACCTTAACAACCCCCCCCTTCCCCTCCGGGTGCAGCAAAGAGGAAGCGGACACAGGTGGTGGGAAGGTCCTTTAAATAGTTTTGTCCATTTCAATGAGTTTGAGAGCTGCTTTCGCTGGAGCCTGTGGGGAAGAGGCGTCTGTACCCGGAGGAAAGGAAGCGGCCTCCACACTACGGGTTCCGAGCTGCACTCCGAGGGCCTTCAGACTTAGTGGAAGCCTTTGTGCGAGCCTTTCCCTGCCCACTACAATTCCGGTCGCTTCTGACCGGGGTCGGCTTCTGGGGGGTCCGTTTCGCCGGCTTCTTGGGCTCGTGCATCTCCTCCTTGGACTTCGAGGAGCTGGGCCTCTCCTCCCCCGACCTAGGCCGGGCATCGACCTTCGTGGTGGGTCCTCTTCCCTTGTCCGCCACCTTGGCTCTCGCTTCCTCCGCGGCTCTGGCACTCACCACGTCCCCGGCTCTCGGCCTTGCCTTCCTCGGCCTGGCCCTGGAGCTGGCCCGGACGCTCGCTCGCCACGCTTTCCTGGCATTCTTCGCGGCCCTGCGACGCGTGCGACGCCTCCGTGGGCCCCGGGGCCTTGGCGGGGGCCTCATCTGAGCGCGGACCGCCTCCTCCAGCCGTGGGCGCCCCACCTTTCGCTTCGGCCTCGGAATCTTCCAGACGCGGAAGTAGCCGGAGGCGTCGCTGCCGCTCACCCGGAGGAGCGTGCCCTTGGCCTCGCGCCCGGGCGTTTCGCCTCCGGGGCGGCCGCTCTTCCTGCGCACTTCGTAGCCGGCGTTTCCCAGCTCCCGCTTGAGAGCCGCCAGAGTCAGCCCTTTGTGCGCGGTGATGGCTCCGAGCACCAGCTGGGACACTCTGAGCACGGAGCGCGGGCCCCGCCTCAGGGGCGCCCCGAGGGGCTTCCCCGCATGCCGCTGGGTTTTGACTTCGGGCCCTTGGGATACGCCCGTGGGCTCGGCCGCCTCGGCCATGGCCCGGCTCCCGCCTCCGCGGGGCCGCAGGCTCTGGGTCTGACCCGCGAAGGCACGATCTGCCGCTGCGGCCGAGTGGGCGACGTCACAAAGGCGGGCCCGGCAGAGATGGTCAGGCCCTAATTGCAGGGTTGGCAGACCCCACCCAGGCAGGGGGTCCTTTTTCTAGCAGCCGATCAAATGCTCACTCCTTGCCTCTAGGCCTGAACCAATACAAGTCTTCAGCGCCTGGGAACCCTAACAACCGCCTGTGCACGCTCAAGGGTTTTTGCCCAGGTCACCCTTACTTTGATCTCTCCTGCTTTCTGAGGTCCGCTGTCTGTCTGTGTGTGTGTCCTGCACACTATCTACCCACATTTTTTTAAGGTGAGAGAAGCTGCTCCCAAACACGCACAACAAGCAGTACAAAGCCTGTAGAAATTTAATGTGGTACTCCACCATACACAACCTGGCCTAGACTCTCCCACCGTCAGTTCCCACCAGCTATCTGCAGTCCTGCCCACCTCACTCTGCACGGTGGATTTTGCGCAAGAGCATGAAGTGAAAGAATCAACCAATTGTGGTCCCTCTCTCTACCCTAAACACTGAGTCCCATACCAGGGAAGTTTAGATGTGTCATTCAGTTGGGTTGGAACAATTCAGATTTCAAATCTCCTAAGGAAACTGGTCTGATCATTATTCTTTAAACATGTGCTTTTTTTGCCTTCCATCCCTCTTCTTGGATTGCCCATCCTCTTCCTCTGCCTGGACAAAGCCTGCTTATCTTTTAAGGTACTTCTAAATTCTCTTTCTTCACTGTAGCCACTCCAAACTCTTTTAAATTACTTCTTATCTTTTAACTACCACAACTAACACAATTACATCTGCAATGTTGTACAACTTTTTCTTTATTTTAAGTTAATTTGGTGTTAGATGGCACACTGTGGCACAATATTTTTAAAAAAGAAAAAAAAAACTTGGACTTAGAGCTGTAAGACATGGATAGTATCCCAGCCCTTTAAGAGACACATTGTTGCCACACAGAAGGGCTTGTTTGGGGATGCACTAGCAGCCAATACAATGACACGAGCGTTTTTGAGAAAAGCAAAGCTTTTTATTGCAGGTCAACCAACAGGGAGACAGGAGGCCATCTCAAATCTGTCTCCCTGCACTGACTTTAAGGCTGTAATTTTATTTTATTTTCTCTTTGCGTTTTAAAATTATTGTGGTAAAATACACATGACATAAAATTTACCATTACTGTAGTGGCATTAGTTACATACACAATGTTGTGCAATCTAATCCCAGAACATTTTCATCACCCCAAAAGGAAATCCGGTACCCACTAGCAGCTACTGCCCAATCTTCCCAGCCTCTGGCAACCATTGATCTGCTTTCTATCTTTCTATGGATTTGCCTATTCTGGACACTTACTATAAATGGAGTCATATACTATGTAATCTGATGTGAGCAGCTTCTTTCACTTTGCATAATGTTTTCAGGGTTTGTCCCTGTTGTTGTTGTAGCATGTCTCAGCACTTATTCCTTGTATGGCCTTTTAATGGTCATCCCACATCTTGTTTATCTATCTGTTGATAAATATTCAGATAGTCTCCACTTTTCAGCTCCTTGCTTTTTTAATCATCTGGAAGATTATTAGAAATGCAGAATCTCAGGCCCTCCCTCTAGAAATGCTAAATCAGAACATGCAGGGTCACAAACTTTTCCAGGTGTTTCAAGTTTGAGATGTGCTGCCCCAGCCAAGTGAGTCTCAGCTTCAGCTACACATGGAAATCACCCATCAGCTTGTTTTCCTTTATTAATGCTTATTCTATCCGTGTCTTCCGTTTGAATCAGAATATGCTTAGTGAGCACCTAAGCAAGAATGAAACTGAAGAATGAAGAATGAAGCTAATCTGACCTTCAAAATGCTCAGATTAGCAACCAAGGCCACCTACCCCTTTATTTGAAGGCTGCAGAGAGGTGGAGAGCTCTAATATCCTCGAACTGGATTTGTGGTCAGAAACCCTGAATTGTAGCTCTGCTCTGCCCCTCACTGGCTGTATAACCTCCCTCAGCTTTTGTCTGCTTTTGAAGAAAATAGGGATAATGATTTATCTCTTACATGGGAAGAAGACATCCACGACCACTCAACACCAGATCTACCTCCCTGGCTGCATCCACACACACCTACTCTGCCTTCCAACCTTTATCACAGAGGGACTTTCTGTGTTCCCATCTTAAACCTATCCCCCCACTGGTGTATTACATCCCCTCGTTTTGCCTACACAAGGTCATACAAGGTTATTGCTATACTGCTCCAGCAATTCTCCCCTCTCTCTCCTACAACAAGGAGAGGTTAAATGAGTTGTACATGTAGGTAACAACAAGGCCTCAAAACCGTTCACTCTAGGATATTCTAACATTTCTTATGATAAAATTTTAAAGGGATACCACCAGCAATTACTTATATATCAATGGGTACATCTTTGGCCTTGCATAAAAAGATTTTTTTAGAAAAATTAGAGACTGAAATCATGTATACTAGATGGTTTTATGGTTCTCAGTCTTTACTGTTATATTAACATGACCCAAAACAAAAAAAATACTTCTGATCTCATTGCCAGCCAGCTACCATCTTGTTCCTTTATTCTCTTTTTGTAGAAAAACATTGGAACTAGTTGTCAATAGTCACTGTCTCCATTTCTTCTTCTCCTGTTCTTATCTCCAGTCTGGCTTCTGCAGCCATGTCCCAACTTCACCAGATCTGCTCTTGTCACAGTCATTGATGGCATTTGTATTGCTAAATCAACACTCCATTCTCAGTTCTCGATTTATGAGGAGCATTTAGCACATTGCTCATCGCTTCCTCTTCCTCAGTTCACTTTCTTGGCTTCCAGGGTACCACACTGTCCTGGTTTTCAATGGCCTTGGTGATCTTTCCTTCTCTAGCTCCCTAACCTATTAATTAGGGGGAATTCTAAGGGCTCAGTCTCTGGTCCCCTCTCTACCTAAACTCACTGCCTTGATAATTTCATCCAACCTCTCAGTTTTTAAAAATACCATATGTAGGCAGACATTCTGAACTTTTCTCCCCAAACTCCAGACTTATCTATTACTGCCTACTTAGCATCCTCACTTGAATGCTTGAAAGACATATCTGAAATGGAATCCTCTCTGCCACAGCTTGGCCCATCTCAGCCAATAGCAGCTCTGTCCTTCCAGTTGTTCAGGCTAAAATCTCAGGTTCATCCCGGACTCCTCTTTCCCTCGGTGTTGCTACTCTGGTGCAAACCATCATCATTTCTAGCCCAGTTGCAGTGATCTCCTAATTGATTTCCCTTTCTCTCACCTTGCCACCTACAATCTATTTTCACCACAGTGGCCAACATGATTCCTTAAAAATCCAAGTCACAATTTTTTGCTACTTAGTTCAAAACTCTGTGCTGACTCTGTGATTCCAGTGTTGGAATCTGGTTCCTCAAATCTCAGGTCAAGTCTTCCTCTTTCTTGGTTTTCTCCTTGTTTGATATAACATACCCTTAAATAGTTTATTGAGGAAGAAAGCATGGGAGGCAAATTTTTTAGACCGTATATGTCTGAAAATGATGATTTGGATGGCTATAAAATCTGTTTACCATCTTAATTTTTTAAAAAATTTATTACAATCCTGATTTGATCATTACACAGTGTGTGTGTGTGTGTGTGTGTGTGTGTGTGTGTATCAGAATATCACTCTGTATCCTATAAATATGTACTATTATTACATGTCAACTAAAAATAAAATTATCACAAAACTGTTCAAACAGTTTATTTATTGTAATAAATACAATAAACCTCTATGAATTCATCCTAAGCTACAACAATAATGAAAAGTTTTCTACATTTGATCTATTCTTTTTGTTTTCTTTTTTCTGAAGCATTTTATTTTTATTTTAGATTCAAGGAGTACATGTGCTGGTTTGTTACATAGGTACATTGTGTGATGGTGAGGTTTGGGCTTCTACTGAGTCCCTGCAGGTGGTGAACATGGTACCTGACAGGTGGTTTTTCAACACTTACCCCCTCCCCCGCACCCCCCTTAGTTGTTCCCATCCTTGTATCTATGTATACCCAGTGTTTGGCACCCACTAATGTGTAAGAATATGTGGTATTTGGTTTTCTGTTTCTGTGATAATTTGCTTAGAATGATGGGCTCTAGCTGCACCCATGTTGCTGCAGATGACATGATTTCATTCTTTTTTATGGCTGTATAGTGTCCCGTGGTATATATGTACCACTTTTCTTTATCCAGTACACCATTGATGGGCACCTAGGTTGGTTCCATATTTTTGCTACTGGGAATAGTGCTACAATAAACATATGAGTGCAAGTTTATTTTTGGTAGTATTATATGCTTTGGGGTATATATTCAGTAGTGGGATTGCTGTGTC
Source organism: Tarsius wallacei (assembly GCA_963574415.1). Lineage (NCBI taxonomy): Eukaryota > Metazoa > Chordata > Mammalia > Primates > Tarsiidae > Tarsius > Tarsius wallacei. The sequence continues at coordinate 7,535 of CAUYQG010067059.1, read as the reverse complement.
AAACAGTAAATCTATTTTTAATTCTTTGAGAAATCTCCAAAATGTTTTCCACAGTAAAGGCAGTAATTTTATTAGAAAAGTTTTTGGGGTTGGATTCTGAGATCAGTAGGTGACTGGTGGAAGGAAAAGGAATGTCTGGAAAGTCCTCAGGCATGGGCAGTTATCTCTTCATGCTATCTCATGGACTGCATGTATACATTTCAGGAAGAGTTAGTATGAAACGTGGTGCAAGTTCAGGCTGTACACCAGCAAGTTCGCTCTACACAGACTCCAGTTAGCCATATGTGTTTTAACCAATTCTAATTAGTTTTGTTGTCTTAAAAGCAGAGAGAGTTTCAGTGTTTCAGCAAATTGCTTATTTTTTTATGTGACATCCTGAAAACTAAAGAATTTGTTAGTCATTTTTTAAAACTCTCTGGGGGCACAGTTTCAACATGACATTGATAAATCCCTTAATATCTTTGCATCTGACTTCCTGGTCTTTAAAAGAAGTGCTAATAATCCCTTCCTACCAACATCACAGAGTTATTGCAGAAGTTCAGAAAAGGTGACGGTAGGTGAGCAAGAGCCACCCAAATATAAGGGATAAAATTCTTTTACTCTGAATATTTATGTATTGTCTTTCCAACTAAATAAAGATTTCCTTGAACACTAGATAGTCTTTGAACTTCTATATCCTATGCTGCCCCTAACAACATCCTTTATTATACATAGCAGAAATTTGGTTGAGTCTACTTAAGTTCCTCCCTGGCAAGGATACTGTCTCTACATTCAGAAAGAAACTCCCTAAAGATCAGGAGTAAAGAGCAGGGTAAATTTCAAAGAGTTGGAAATGAAAGGGACCAAGTAAGAACTATCTTCTCAAGGACCTCTTATTCTAGACATAGTTTTATTGGAAATTATTCAAAGAGTACTTCAAATTGCAAAGCATATTATACTTTTCCAGAGGGCAACCACATATACTCAGCAGACATAGGCTAGATTGTGACATAGTTTCTTTCAAGAATCAAAGCTCCAGAAAGTAGCTTAGATCAGTGGATCAGTATTTCTTAAACTTTAACATGTATATGAAGTGCCCTACCATAGTGGTCCTCAACCTTTTTAGCATCAGGGATCGTTTTCATGGAAGACAATTTTTCCACAGACTGTGGTGGGGGTGTGGGGGAGATGGTTTCAGGATGATTCAAGCACATTACATTTATTGTGCGCTTTATTTCTATTATTATTATTATTATATTATAATTAAATGAAATAATTATACAGCTCACCATAGTGCAGAATCAGTGGGATCGCTGAGCTTGTTTTCCTGCAACTAGATGGTCCCATATGGGGGTGATGGGAGACAGTGACACCCGAAGTGTGTGGCTTATGTCCAGTCTACTCCATAATCTCGTTTTGGTTGCTGTCACTGCAGAAAACCCTGCTTCACAAAGATAGGATGTTGGAAATGGAAACAGTATTTTCAGGGGTAATCTGACAGAAGGCGGAGAGCAGGCCATAATGTGAGCGATGAGGGGCAGCTGTAAATACAGATGAAGCTTTCCTCACTTGCCCGCTGCTCAGCTCCTGCTGTATGGCCCACTTCCTAACAGGCTATGGACCAGTACTGGTCCATGGCCTAGAGGCTGAGGATTCCTGCTCTAGCATACTCGTAAAGTGCAGATTCAAATTTATTAAATCTGGGATGGGGCCAGAGGTTTTTGTCTTCTAAGAAGCCCCAGGTAGTTCTGTCTGGTTAAAACACAGGTGTGTATGTGAAGGGGTAGGAGGGTGGGAGGGATAGGAGGTAGACAAAGAAAAGAGAAGTAGCTGTAGATGGAGGGTGAGGCATGGGGGTCATGCTGGTTTTGGTCAAAAACTGTGGAAATATTAGCATGGTGTGGGCAGGTGCATTGTCATGGTGGAAGAACCAGTCACCTGTTTGCCACAACTCAGGACATTTCTTCTGTAAATCATGATGCAACCTTCTCAAAACTTCCAGATAAAAACTTTAGTTGACCATTTGATCCACAGGAACAAATTCTGAGTGTACTACAAGGGGCCCACCCTCCAAAAATAAAAATAAATAAAATAACAAAGCCTTTTTTTGGGGGGGTGGGTTCCCTTCATGTAGTGATAATGACAAAACAGTAAGTGGTCACACACCAGTGAGTAGTAGAGTTTGAAATCAAACCAAAGTCTTCTTAATTCTAAGGCCTGAATTCTTAAGTACTGTGCTAGGTTTTCTGTTTTCTAAGGTTGACCCTCTCCCCCTTATACATCTTCACTATAGAGCAGGGGACAGTTTATTGCCATACTCACAGTTCAGTGTCACTCAGATTCAAGGGTATCTACAAGCACTCACTGTATCTTCTCCCTGTCTTTAAATCAGGGCAGAGTACTGTGACCCTGAGGATCTCCATGGACAGGGAACTAATGCATCAGCACAGAGGTGGTTCACCAAGGAAGGGTTACCAGATGGATAGGCAGAACCACTTGGAGCAGGATATCTCCATAGGTCAACCACCAGAGGAAACAAAGAAGCATAACTGCTTGCTTTGAGAATAGGAGAAAAATAAGTAAAGTCAGACACCTGAAGTCAGGTGAGTCCAGGTAAAAATAGGCTGACTGCACATAATGTATAATTGTGAAAGACAGACAAGAACCAAATCAACCAGCCATGTTTACTGATGCCTCTATGAGCAGAAGGGAGGTCATTTAGAAGCTTCTTGGAGAGGCTGAAATCAAAAGAAAACAAACACATGAAAAAATATTAAAACATTTACAGTGAAAAGCAAACATTTTCATGTATATATAACCATTCCTACATTGATTTCTGTGTAAATATACTATAAGTAGTAGGGGAATAATTCAAAAAGGTAGGAAATAAATGTTCCACTACCACTCAGCTGGCTCAGAGAACAAGAAAGTCAACTAATAGACATTTTCCACCAATCACTTGGAGTTCTTTTATTTCTCTTTGGATGAAAACTACTTGCCAGCTCTCTTCTCCTGACTTCCCAAAAGAAGATACTTTAGAAAAGTGATTTCTTTAGGAAAAGAAGTCAGTACAAAACTGCACCATGCCACTAATCAGGAGATACCAACCCCAGTTCCAGAAAGCCAACCCTGAATGATCGCTTCAAATCTTAATAGTCTATGATTATAAACCAGAAGTCATCACCTAAAGAGGACAGCACCACCATATTGTGAGAAAGAACAATAACTCTTAATTTTCTGAAGCCTTGGGGTCAGGGAAGAGAGGATTGTGGGGAGGAAGAGAGATACTTGGGAATGATGACCAGCCTAAGTACTTCTGCTTTGAGGTCCATTGGTGACAAGACTCCTCCTCTAGGTCAGTCATGCCTCTAAGAGGTCTCTGGAGGAACTTAGTTGATTTAAAGAGTCAGCAATCTTTAATTACTTAAAGAACATTAGAGGTTGCATTAATCTCACTCTCTCACACAGCGTTACACTGATTTAATTTCACCAAGGATAACTCTATGCCAGAGCATTGCAAAATTCAGTAGCATACTCTGATCTAACCACAGTCTGTGTTGCACTCTCTCCTCCTAGATCCACAGCCCTGGGGTTCCAAGGTCTTTTCCAAATCAATTATCTTGCATTTATTTAACTTCTTTCTCCCCAAACTGAATTACAGAAACTTGTTCAGCAGTCTATTACAACCCCCCACTGACCTAAAGCTGCTAGTTCTTTTTTTCTAAGAGCAGGTTTTCTACTAGTTTTGTGTTATAATCTAAGACCTTTTTCTTTCCCTGAACTACTATGTGCCTTCCTCTACTTTAATACAAATGACTCTACAACAGTCATTTAGGCAAACGATCCCGCCAGTCTGGTCATGGCTTTGGGGAGGACTAAAGTGGTTCACAAAAAGGAATGCAAAAGTAAAACAGCAAGGTTCCTTAAAAGCATGGAGAGAGTCTAGCAATTGTACATTCTTCCTCTTAATCCTTAGCACATTTATTTGGAGTGGATCCAAAGAGCCTAAATCTAGGTGATGTCATTGGAGGACCAGGCAAACCTCTCAGCAATTAGCCTGAAATATATAAAGATCTGCCTCCCATTGAAGACTACTAAGACTACTAAGAAGCTATAAATACCCATTATAACACTCCCTGCTCCACATCTATAGAATTTATACCCACCCCAAATGACAGCAAGGGAGAAATGTTGGCTTCAGTGTTAACAAAATCCTACCTAAATTATTTTTCTTACCCAAACAAAGCATGCTATATAAACTAAGCCTCTCATCACAGCATCATTAATAGTTGTCTTTCCATTAACCCAAAATATAGAACCTTTAGGAATCATTCTACTACAGTCAGTTGAATCTCAAACCGAAAACTCATTTCTCTGAGGATTCACACTTTCAATATGAGGCTTGGGGCATCCCAAGGTACAGTCAAGCTGCAGCCTCACAATAACCCTATATTCTGGGTATCATTCAATTCTGTTATAGTAATTCCCAGTCATTTACCCTTGTCAAATTCCTAGAATATTACACAAATGAAACTAAAGCAGAAACACAGAAAATGGCAGAGTGGCAATCATTTACCATATATATGTAACTCCTGTTGTAGTTTGAGAATTAAAACATCTCATACCTACATGCCCAGTTTTATATCGCATGGTACTGAAATATCTGCCTGTAATAGCTACTGTATCTGCCTGTAATAACTACTGTAAAAATCTGACATAAGTAACTCCATTTTATAACAGATCATCCATTTTAGTTTTCAGCCTACCCAGATATAACCCCCCCCCCCGCCTCCCCCCCCCCCCGTGTGTGACTGTTGTAACCTTCCCGTAATCATTAGGCCACATCCTTGTTCCCCCTCGGCATTTGGAAGCTCCCTAACCGCAAGTTCCATATCTAACTGTACCCTTGCTCAACCGAAACCAGATGTTCTGCCAAGAAATGTAATCATAACTGTAAAGCTTTTGTGGTTTTTGCTTGCTCTATTCGGGGTCAAGAGTTCTTAGTGGCACTAGCCTGCTCTCAACTGCCGGCAGATAAAAGACTCTAAATTCTAATTCTCAGTGTGTTGGTGACTCTCACTCATGGTGTGGTTATAACAGTACTACCACCCCACTTCATAGAGCCTTATTTCTATCTAATCCCTAAAAACTTAAAATTCCACAAAATTAAAATTCTCTAGCTAAAAGTTACTCCCCACCAAGTTAAGTAACCATGTAAGTAAATGTCCATGCTAAAGAATATAACCAATAATAAGCCTATTTGCATTTCCAATTCCCATTCTAGAATTATACTGCATAATTTCCTCATTTGTTTCTTTCAAATTTCCTGTTTTAAGTATTTAAATACAAAAGACACTAAATTCTCCATGTCCTTGGGAAATCATACATAATTTTCTATTTTAACACAACTCCTGCTCCCATGGCTTTTTCTCAGCTGTTGATCCATCCAGGGAAGAAAAGTTACCATTTACTTCAGGTCTATTTATCAAGCATTGTGTATAAATTATCACTAATTCTTTCAACACCACTGAAAAATGAATAATATTATTCATGTTTTATAGAAGAGAATGTAAATGGTTTGCCTAAGGAAAAGTTCAGAATGAGAATTCTCTGCATCCCAGAAGTAAACTCAACAAGGATATCTCTTTCCCATTTCCTGTCCAGAGAAGGGAAATTGCCATACAAGCTCTTTTCTCATATCATCTCACTGACCAAAGCTTTGAGCAAGCAAATGTCCTTTCCCTACATAATTTCTACATACTAGCTATGCCAGTTACCAACTTATTGCCTCTCAGCATCAAATTCTCCTTGTGTTGCCTGATATGTGAAAACAGATCTGGACCTTTTAAATATTTTTCATTTCTCAGCTGGCAAGCTGTTAAGCTTTGTCAGTAAAGCCCACGGGAGGAACATTGCAGGAAGAAGGAGTCTTCCCTCTTTGGTTCTCTCTAGCCTCTCCTTCACCAGATTCCTAGAACACAGACTGGAAAACTGTGGCCCATGGGCTAAATCCAGCCTGCTGTTTGTTTTTGTATGGCTTATAGGCACTCCTTAACTGGACTAGCACTTTGAGCTATAGAGAACAAGACAGAACACCCTGCCTCTATTTCCCCTTCCACTCCCAACATATGCCTCCCTGACCCAGGTTGCTGTTTCCCATACCCTTACCCCAGCTTTGAGTGCACATCTACCAGGGTCACAGGGCCACCGAGCTGCCACAGGGCTGACTGCTCTACCTTTGTACCACACAGTTTCCTTGAGCCATCCTGGCCAAAGTCTCACACAAAAATACATTAGGATCTAGCCCATGAGGACTCCAGCTCCTGGTTCTAGGAATGCCTGCAGCAGCACACCTGACACCCTTTGCACACCCACTATCAGATTTGGTTTGTCAGCATCCCAGAAGGTTATTCCTGCTTGGTCAGTGACTGTGAACTAGCTCTGTCCTGGGCAAACCAGCAAACTTTTCTTCCATCTAGTAGGCTGTAACCATACATTCTTCAACAAGGCTTGAGTTCCCATTCCAATTGTCCTATCATTGCTTTAAAAGTCTTTATAATAACTTTCTTTATTTAAATTAGAGTGTGGTTTCTGCCTCCTGAGGACCAGACTGAAAAAGTAGCCCTATTACCCTGATTTGATAATTACACATTGTACATATGTATAAAATGTCATACTGTACTCTACAAATGCAATTTTTGTGTATCAATTAAAAATAAAGGCAAGAAGTGGCCCTTACAGAAATTTTGCAGAAGTGACCTGTTCACTAAATTCAACCTGAAAAACAAATTTACATCTTTAAATTGAAGCCCAAACCTTACAATCATTTTGTATTTTTAAAAAAGACCATGAAGTTTTTATCTCTTTTTCATTAGAACTAACTTTTAACATGTTAGGAATAACATTTAATGAGAAATATATAGGCTCTAATAGTTAACAGCTTGAAAAATTTTAAACTAAACACTCATGTCTTACTATACACCAATAAATTTAAGATGAATCAGAGTGAAACATAGAAAATGAAAGCAGAGAAAAGTTTGCATGAGTATTTACCTAACTCCGGGAAGAAAAAGGATTATCTAAGATGAAAAGTAATGAAAGCCGGGCTCGGTGGCTCAGCCTGTAATCTCGCGCCTTGGGAGGCTGAGGTGAGTGGATTGCCTGAGCCCGCGGGTTCGAGACCCACCTGGGCAAGCGAGACCTCATCTCTACAATAAATCAAAAAAATTAGCCGGGCGTGGTAGCGCGCGTCTGTAGTTCCGGCTACTCGGAAGGCTGAGGCGGAAGGATCGCCAGAGCCCAGCAGGTCGAGGCTGCGGTGGCCGAGAGCGGCCACTGCACTCCAGTCTGGGCAATGGTGTGATACTCCAACTAAAAAAAAAGAAAAAAAAAAAAAAAAAGAAAAGAAAAGTAATGAAAAAAATAACAGAGCAAATTACTGATGATTACATAAAAACCTTAAACTGTTGTACCCTAAAAAATTTTAAACCTAGCAAGAGAAAATCATCTAGTTACCTAAAAAGAAAACCACATCCAACTAACAACAGATTTTTTTC
>CAUYQG010067058.1:0-24039 GCA_963574415.1 Tarsius wallacei | reverse complement strand
TTTGATTTATTGTAGAGATGAGGTCTCGCTTGCCCAGGCGGGTCTCGAACCCGCGGGCTCAGGCAATCCACTCACCTCAGCCTCCCAAAGGTGCGGGATTACAGACTGAGCCACCGAGCCCGGCTATTTTTTGAGTTTTTATAGAGACAAGGTCTTACTATGGTGCCCAGGCTGGCTTCGAACTCCTGAACTCAAGCAGTCCTCTTGCCTCCGCCTCCCAAAGTACTGGAACAACAGGCATGAGCCACTGCGCCCGGCTAATTCCCTACAACAATGCTTAACACACAGTAAGTGCTGCATAAATTATAGTTTTTAAAAATAATACAGTAGCCAATGTGGCATTTTCCAAAATAAATAGGATCATATTATCTCCACCACCACTCCACACAAGCACCCACAGTACTTTCTAATGAATTCCCATTGCACTTAGTATCAAGTCAAAGTTCCTTAATGAAGACTAGAATAAGGGAGCACGTGAATTTTTGTAACATGAAGCCAAAACTGAATTCTTCACTATACTTTTTCTCACCTCCCTGCTAGACTACTGGCCTTCTCTTACTCTCTGACACTCAGCCTGCTTCCCCCAACCCCACGGCTTTGTTCTGCTTGCCTGAAATGCTTCCATTTACTTGCCTAACTGCACTTTATCCTTCCGTTTTCAGATCAAGCCTCACTTTTTCAACGACTGCTTTCCTGACCAGGCAGAGATTTGGAAAACGTTCCAAAATTGCCACATACCTCTCCTGTATTGCATATATCATGGTGGTCATTTTTTTATTTCTTTGTGTGATTATCAGATTCATTTCTGATTCCCCTACCTGATTGCGAGTTTCATGACAGTAAGAAACCTGTTTTAGTTCACTGCTACCTCACAGCATGTAGCACATGTCTGTCACATAATAAGCTTCTGACAAATTGATAGACCGAATGAAAAAATGAAGAAAACTACCTTGTGCATAAGGATCAAATGGAAGCAAAAAGAAATTGAAAGTTGGAATCATAAGTCCGCAGATGCAATATTAAAATGGTCTGTGCCTTGAAACAGGCATGAGGCTATGGAAGCTAAACTTCTTAAACCAAAACAGTGTTTAAAGGAGAACAGAAAAAGATGGGGTTTAGACTAATAGGAAAATCAGGGTGGAAAAAAGAGGTTTGTCAAATGCACTGAATCATGACAGGACAACTAAACAGGATTTTAAAGCTGTGCACGTGTGTGTGTGTGTGTGTGTGTGTGTGTGTGTGTGTGTGTGTGTGTGTGTATACACATGCCTGCTTGCATTAAACAGTCTTTCATTTTCCAGGTTTGTAAATCATTCTTAAGCTATTTTAATAGGAAAAGAAAAATCTAGAAAAAAGGAGAAAATTGTAATAAAGATCCTTTTCAAAGATTGAGCAGCTAATGCATTTTTCTGAATCTGGGGCTCACATTATAGCAGTTATAATAAAGCAAACATTCAAGCTAAGGGCCTCAGATTTGAAATTAAAGTTGCTGATATCAGAGTTTTTTTCCTAAAGAGGCTAAGCCTACAAAATTCATTGAAAAAAAAACTACTAAATTTGGTTTTCTCAGAGATCATTACAAATCTAGCTACGTTTGAAAGATTTTTTGTTGTTGTTGCTGTTTTTGTAGTTGTTGTTGTTGTTGTTGTTTTGAGTTGAAGTCTTACTTTGTCCCCCAGGCTGGAGTGCAGTGGCAGCTGGGACTACAGGCGCATGCCACCATGCCTGGCTAATGTTTTTAATTTTTATTTTAGAGACGAGATCTAGCCAAGTTTCCCAGGCTCGTCTCAAACCCCTGGGTTCAGGCAATCCTTTTTCTTGCCTCTGCCTCCCAAAGTGCTGAGATTACAAGTGTGAGACACCGTGCCTGGTTTGAAAGATTTTTGTTTGTTTGTTTTCATCTTGAAGAAAATGTAAGTCCAAGCTAAAGTTGCAAATAGGACATGAATTTTTTTGTTGTTTTTTTGCTTTCTACATGAGATTTACTGTTTCAAAATATTGCTATGCTGCAAAAAAGGCAGAGACGTTTTTCTAGGGCACACACACATGCTAACATACATGAACAAGTACACTCATTTTTTATTATTATGTTGCTCAGAAATCCTAAATCTTTAACAGAGTAGCTTAAGCAATTTGCCTTCCTATTCTGAGACTCAGTTTAGCATTTATTAAAATGAATAAGTTAGAATAGATAATGTCTAAATTTCCTTGAAATTTTTAGCATTATTTGTGGCAAAGAACACATGATATAAAATTTCCCATCTTAACCATCTTTAAAGATACAATTCAGTAGTATTAAGTATATTTAAGTTGTGCAACCAACCTTCAAAAACTAAAACTACCTATTAAACAACAACTCCCTGTGCAAAATGGCCCGGCCTATCACCCAACTAAGTGGAGGCAGTGCTCATCATGATAGGCAATGCTGCTTCCGCAAGCAATTATTGCTATGATTTATTAAGTGTTGAATAAATGCACAGCATTTTACAAACATTTTATCTCACTTAACTATTGTGACAACCTTATGAGGTGGATATTATTATCATTATATAGATGTAATTGCTGAGGCACATGTCCCAAATCACAAAGTTAAAAAGTAGAAAGTCAAGGTCTATGTCCTATCTGGCTATCTATCTGGCTCTAGAATCACCATTCTGTTTCAAGGAGGTGAGGAATAAAGCAAAAAAGCATGGAAAAAAAAGATTCCCTTTTTCCCCTTCCCTAGCCCCCAGCAGACATCATTCTACTTCGTTTCTATGAATATGACTACTTTAGATACCTCATATGAGTGGAATCATACAGTATTTGTCATGCTATAACTGGCTTATTTCATGCACACTGACAATCAACTGTGTGAAAAATAAAATATGACTGGCTTATTTCACTTTGCATAATGTCCTTAAGGCTCACCCTTGTTGTTGCAAATAACAGGGTTTTCTTCTTTCATAGGGTTGAATAGTATTCCACCATGTATATACACCACATTTTCTTAATCCATTCATCCACTGATAAACATTTGGGTTGCTTTCACCTCTTGGCTATTGTGAATCGCTTCTATAAACATGGGTGTACAAATGTCTTTTTTCAGATCACCCTTTTAGTTCTTTTGGTTATATAACCCAAAGTGGGATTGCTGGATCATATGTTAATTCTGTTTTTAATTTTTTGATGAACCATCATACTGTTTTCCATAGCAGATGCACCATTTTATATTCCTACCAACAGTGCACAAAGGGTCCAATTTCTACACATTTTCATCAATACTTGTTATTTTCTGGTTTTTGTTTGTTTTTTAAGTAGTCATCCTAGTGAATGTGAGGTGTGATACCTCATTGTGGCTTTTACGTGAATTCCTCCAATGATTAGTGATATTGAGCCTATTTTCATATGCCTGTTGGCCATTTGTATGCCATATTTGGAAAAATATTTATCCAAGTTATTTGCCTATTTTGTAGTTGGGTTATTGCTGTTGTTGCGTAAGAGTTTTTTATATATTCTGGATATTAATCCCTCATTGGATATATGACTTGCAGATATTTTCTTCCATTCCGTAGGTTGCCTTTTTACTCTGATGATTGTGTTCAATGAGCACAAAAGTTTCTAATTTTGATTGAGCCTCAACTGTCTATTTTTGCTTTTGTTGCCTGTGCTTTTGGTGTCATAGCCAAGAAATCTCTGCCAAATGAAATGTCATGATGTTTTCCTCTATGTTTTCTTTTGGGGGGTTTATAGTTTTAGGAATTATGTTTAGGTCTTTGATCTATTTTGAATTAATTTTTGTATATGATGTAAGGTAGGGGTTTTATTTCATTCTTTTACATGTGGATAGTCAGTTTTCCTGAAATCATTTTTTGTAGAGGCTGACCTTTCTCATTGAATGATCTTAGCATCATTTGCTCATATTCACTAGGGCTTATTTCTGGGCTCTCTGTTCTATTCTGTTGTTCTGTGTCTGCCTTTATGTCAGAACCACACTTTTTTTTATTACCATGGCTTTGTAATATATTTTGGAATCAAGAAGTATGAGATTTTCAACTTTGTTCTTTTTTTAGATTGGGAAATATGATTTATTTAGAAAGAAGATTGAGAGAGAGAGAGAAAAGGGTGATCCACCTCCCCCAGATTGGGGTGGGGATCAGAGCTTACAGAGGAGCATGGCCCCAACTATGTTCTTTTGCAAGATCATTTTGGCTATTTGGGGTTCCCTGAGATTCCATATGAATTTAAGGATGAATTTCTGTCTGGCAGACTGGGTATGAAGCAATTGTTTAAAGGATGGATGTTTCTATTTTTACAAAATAAAATTGTTATTGGGATTTTGATAGGATTGCATTAAATCTGTAGATTGTTTTGAGTAGTAATAATATCTTAACAATATTAAGTCTTCCAATTCATGACCACAGGATGTCCTTCCATTTATTGATGTCTTCTTTAATTTCTTCTGGCAGTGTTTTGCTATTTTTAGTGTACAAGACTTTCACTTTCCCCCAGTTAAGTTTATTCCTAAGTATTTTTTTTTTCATTTTGATGCAATTCAACTTACAAATGGAATTGTTTTCTTAGTTTTCTTTTTACGTTGTTAATTGTTAGTGTACAGAAATGAAACTGAGTTAAATGTGTTGATTTTTGTATTCTGCAACTTTGCTGAATTTGTCTAACAGTTTTTTGTGGAGTCTTCTATATCTAAGACCATATCATGAACAGAGATCAATTTATTTCTTCCCTTTCAATTTGGATGCCTTTTTTTTTCTTGCATAACTACTCTGACTAGGACTTCTAGTAGCACACTGAATCTCTCTAAAGCGTATCAATGTCCATGAGAACATTTGTATATTATACAAATTCTTAGACTGAAAGAGTTGCCAGCCTCCTCCTCCTCTATCCTTCCTCCTCCTCCTCCTCCTCCTCCTCCTCCTCTGAGTTGGAGTCTCACTCTGTTGCTCCAGGCTGGAGTTCAGTGGCACGCTCACTGTTACTGCAGCCTCAACCTTCTGGACTCAGGCGATCCTTCCACCTCAGTCTTCCAAGTAGCTGGAACTACAGGCATGAACCACCACACCTGGCTAATTTTTTTATTTATTCTAGAGAAGAGGTCTCGCCAATTTGCCCAGCCTTGTCTCAAAACCCTGGGCTCAGGCAATCCTCTCACCTCTGCCTCCCAAAGTGCTGGAATTACAGGTGCGAGTCACTGTGCCCGGCAATTTCATAACATCACTCCCCATCAGTGATTTTCTCTCTTCTCATTTTTCTTCCTCCTCCAGCACTGGCCTCTCCAAAAAAGCTCAGAATCTTCTTTCTCTTGATTTAAACCATAATTTTGGCTTTATATGCCACTGCTAGATGTGATCATAACTGATCATAACTTTGTCATCCAGAAGCACCTCGTATAATCAACATGTATTAAGGCATAGTGGCTCACACCTATAATCCCAATGCTCTGGGAGGCCAAGACAAGAGGATTGCTTGAGGCTGGAGTTCAAAACTAGCCTGGGCAACATAGTAAGACCCCATCTCTACAAAAAAATATCAAAAGCTTAGCCAGGCATGGTGGCACATGCATGTAGTCCTAGCTACTCAGGAGGCTGAGGCAGGAGGATCTCTTGAGTCCAGGAGTTCAACATTAAAGTGAGCTATGATTGCACCACTGTACTCCATCCTGAGCAACAAAATGAGACTGTCTCTAAAAAAAAAAAAATTCAAGGATAAGAATTTTTTCTACCAATGATTCTGTTAAACACTTTTAGATTTGATTACATCATAAACCAAAGTGACCTTTGGTAGGCCATCTTAGTTGTAACTTGAAGCAACTGTAATTTGTAAAGTGCCCCACTCCCTGTAGGTCTTCACAAATACTAAATGAGTGCCTTCAATTTTCAAAGCTTTGCTTCACTTCCTGTCTCAGTCTAAGACCCCATCCTGGCTATGTAAAATGAGTGTTCAAATAGCTTCCTACTGTCCCACTGTTCTCCAGCAAACAACAAAGGCTAGTTCTACAAATTAGAGGAGTTTAGGAACAGTGATGATTTTGCCAAATTCAACAGCAGAGAAGACAGGCACTTCCAGTACGACGTGGTTTGCCTTTTCTACCAACTGGGAAACCAGGTCATCCCCAGGTACTGGGATAATGTCTTTTATATATACAAATTTTCTCTGTCATCATTCCTCAGTCCCTGTTTCCAAACCAAAAACGAGTGCCTGGGTTGAAAGAGACCCATGCCCACCTGGCCTTCTGTCCTGCCAAACTCAGTTCCAGGGAGTTGATCCTTGATCCTATTGTTTTTTCTTTTTTTTTTTTTCTGAATCAGGGTCTCACTCTATTGCCCAGGCTGGAGTGCAGTGGCACGATCATGGCTCACCGCAGTCTTGACCTTCTGGGCTCAGGAGATCCTCCCACCTCAGCCTCCTGAGTAGCTGCAGGTGTACTACAGGTACGCACCACAACACTCAGCTAATTTTTTTTTTTAAGAAATGAGGTCTCTCTGTGTTGCCCAAGCTGGTCTTGAACTTCTGGGCTCAAGCAATCCTCCCAACTTGGCCTCCCAAAGTGCTGGGATTACAGGAGTGAGCTACCATGCCCGGCCTTACTTATGTTTTTAGATAGAACTTCTGGTATGACCCAGCTCTGTATTGGATGCTATTCTAGTCAAAAGTAAGCATTTGTAAGTTAAAGCCCTCTCCTCCCCACCTTCAGTGTTCTTGATCTGCCTTGGCTCTACTATTGAGAGTTGGTCCCTAACTGTCCCAAAAGAAGCTGCCATTTGCCTCTCGCCCAACATTTCTGTTAGCTTCCCACTAACTACCTCCGATCTTTGGTGGGGAGATCCAGGGCTGCTTCATGGTCTAGCCCAGGAATTTTCTTTAAAAAAAAAATTTTTTTTTAATTTTAAAGATGTGGGGTACAATTCAGGGTTAGGTATACAAATGTTTATTATGCAGGGGTACCCCCTTCCCCTGGCAGTTTCCCACTACTGCCAATCCCACCCACCCCACCCCACCCCCGCCCACCCCCGGGCAATTTCCCACTACTGCCAATCCTTTTCTTAGCCCAGGAATTTTCAAATAACATTTTGAGACTTATTAGTGGGTTTTGAAATAAGTGTAATGGGTCAAGACGAAACAGTTTTAACAGAATAAAATAGAATGGAAAAGAAAATATCAGGATGGATTGTACATAGTAAAGTTTGTTTTGTAAAGCTTTCTCAATTCAATTATGTGTATACGTATTGAGTTATGAGGTAGAATATATATCTTGCTTTAGGCCATGGTCAAAAATACTTGAAAGATTTTGTTACATGGATATATTGGAAAAAACACTTGAAATCTTCCACTGTGACTAAGGCAACTTCATTGTGCTAGGCCCTCTAGGGTACGAATCAGTCAAGGATTCTTCTTCCAAAGAGCTTAGTTTAGTAGTTTAGCCTTTATGTAAATAACTCAAAAGCAAGCTAGATAGTAGTGTCATAAGAGTACACATAAAGCATACAGATAATAATTCAGCCTCTGTAATAATAAAATGCCATTTTATAGAATGTATTGAGTTCATTTGTGCCAGGCAACATGCTAAGTGCTTTACAGAAATTATCGCATTCAATCTTTATAACAACACTATGAAATAGGCCCCATTCTAACCCTACGTTATAGAAGAAAAAATCGAGACTCAGAAACATTATGTGACTTATCCTTGTTCCCACAGCTAGTTAAGTGGTAGAGCAAAGACTCAACTGCAAAGTCATTTGAGTTCAACATCCATACTCTTACACCACTAACTCTACCATCTCTCTAATCAGACAGTTGCTCCTCTTCCATTGTCCTAGTAATAATTCTATTTCTACTACTGCTAATGATTTCTACTTCTTTTTCAATTTTAATAGCTTTAGGAGGTACAAATAGTTTTTGGTTACATTATAGAATTGCATAGTAGCAAAGAAGTCTGAGCTTTAAGTGTAACTTGTGGAAATAGAAATTTTTCATCCCTCTACCTCCTCTCCCCTATGAGTTTCTAATGTCCATTATACCATTTTCTATGCCTTTGCAGATCCCTAGTTTAGCTCCCACTTATAAGTGAAAACATGCAGTTTGGTTTTCTATTCCTGTGTCAGTTCACTTAGGAAGATGTTCTCCAATTCCCTCCAAGTTTCTGCAAAAGACATTCTTTCATTCTTTTTGACAGCTGAAAAATATTCCATAGTGTATGCATACCACATTTTCATTATCCACTGATTGGTTGATGGGCATTTAGGTTGATTCCACCTCTTTGCAATTGTGAATTGTGATCATTTATATTTCTAGTAATACCAATTAAATATTTACAGTAGACTCTTCCTATTAATAGTGGGTACATTTAAGTCCTCAGGCCATAGAAAATTCTTTTAAAAGGTCCCCCCACTACTTCTTAGTTGCTAAATCAGTTGATCTTCTATGAAAAGAAAAACTTTTCATCATCAGCCCCTAATATAAAAACAAAAATAAAAAGTAGGAGGGGAATTGTTGTGTGGTATGTCCTTGGCTGCCTCACAGAGTTTACCATCTTGTTCTTTATGTCTTTGGGCCCATAAACACAAGCAGGCAGACGTTAATACTTTTCTCAAAGGTAATCAACCAATTTCTGCATTAATTTTATTTTACCTCCAGGGAGGTCACGGTAAATATGGATAGTGTTTAAGCTATTAAATGTTAATATGCTTAGCTCATTAAATCTTCTTAGGAATAATTTTCGGCAAGGGAGGGCCTATTAACATCCATATGCCTATCTCTGTGTCTGCCAGGGCATATGTGGTGCCCAAAGAAACACTGAGTAAAACTTAACTAGAGCACAGCTTGAGTGTGCCATCATGCCTGGCTATTTTTTTAAATTTTTGCAGAGATAGGGTCTCACTATTCCTCCAAGGTGGTCTCAAACCCCTGGCCTCATGTAATCCTCTCGCCTCGGCCTCCCAAAGTACTGGGATTATAGATGTGAGCCACTACACCAGGCTGGAATGATTATTAATATGAAAATACTGTTTAAAATACAAGTAAGTACTCTAGATAATAGTTGAATTGAAAATTGCCTTAACATTCTCTGTATGTTAAAATTCTTAGTCAGTTGGAACATAAATATACATCTACTATTGCAGAAATAAAATGCTGCACTAATAAATGATGATTAGGAAAGCTGTTAAAGTTATGTATAGGCCCAATAACTATGCATATCAAGTAGTTAAATAAACAGGAAATTCTAGCTACTTGAGAGGTTGAGGCGGGACAATCACTTGAGCCTAGAAGTTCAAATCCAGCCTGGACAACATAGTGAGACCACCATCTCTTAAAAATAAATAAATGACTAATCAGAAAAATAGACTGAGTTAGTCTAAATATTAAATAAGAGTGTTGCTTACTAGATAACTGTATGAAGAAAATTATATACTTTTTGAACCAATAAATATTTATAAAAATTAAAGGCAGGGCATTGTGGTTCACACCAGTAATCCCAGCACTTTGGGAGGCTGAGGTAGGAATATTGCTTGAGCCCAGTTCAAGACCAACCTAGACAACATAGCGAGACCTTGTCTCTACAAAAAAATCAGCTGGGCATGGTGGTACATGCCTGTAGTCCCAGCTACTTGGGAGACTGAGGCAGAAGGATTGTCTGAACCCAGGAGTTCAAGGCTGCAGTGAACTATGATTGTGCCACTGCACTCCAGCCTGGGCCACAGAGTGAGACCCAGACTCAAAAAAAACTTATAAAAATTAAATAATAATACTAGGCCAAAACCAGGCCCACGTGCCTGTACTCCCAGCACTTTGGGAGGCTGAGGCGAGACTATAGTCTGAGCCCATGGGTTCAAGACCAGCCTGGACAACATGGTGAGACCTCCTCTCTACAATAAATCAAAAAATCATTTGGGCTTGGTGGCACACACCTGTAGTTCCTGTTACTTGGAAGGCTAAAGCAGAAGAATCGCCTGGGCCCAGCAGGTAGAGGCCATGGTGGCCGTGAGCATGCCACTGCACTCCAGTCTGGATGACAGAGTGAGACTCTGACTCAAAAAAATACTAATGATGATGACAATAATAATAATAGGCCAAAAGTGCAGATTAAATTAGATATGATTCTAATATTTTTTCTGTATTTGTTGTACTTGTGCTTCTAACATAAAACACAATCAACTTTATTTTTTATAATTTTTAATTTTAAAGATATGGAGTACAATTCAGGGTTAGGCTTACAAATGTTCATTATGCAGGTATCCTTGTTGAGGAGGTATGCCCCCCTACAACATCATCTTTAAAGAACTGAATTTAACTTTCAGGTATCTATTTCCATTTATGCCATTAAAAAAAAAGCCTTTCAAGGAAGTCCTATTTGAGAATTCTCCATATTTTGTGAGGATGAATTTTAAAGGAATATTAGGGCAAGGCACACTGATTCACACCTGTAATCCCAGTGATTTGAGAGGTCGAGGCGGAAGAACTGCTTGAGGCCAGGGATTCAAACCAAGCCTGGGCAACATAGCAAGGCCCAGTCTCTAAAGAAAAAAAAATTAGCCTGGCATGGCCCCTGTAGTCCTAACTACCTGGGAAGCTGAGGCAGGAGGATATCTTGAGCCCAGAATTTTGAGGCTACAGTGAACTATGATTACACCACTGGAAGATGCATTCATGAAAGAGAGAGAGAGAGATAGAGAGAGAGAGAGAGAGAGAGAAGGAGGGATGGAGATCAGCATTGTCACCTCAAAATTTCACAATAAGGAAAAAACTCTAATATCAGTTATAATTACATTTATGATGAATCTTCAATCCCCTACAAAATAGACAATATATAAAGAAAAAAAACACTAAAGAAGCAACTTGGATGGAATTGAAGAACATCAACCTAAGTGAACTAATGAAGGAACAGAAAACCAAACACCACATGTTTTCACGAATAAGTGGGAGCTAAACTAAGGATCTGCAAAGGCATAGAGAATGGTATCATGGACACTGGAGACTCAGAAGGGGAAGAGGGAAGAGGTGAAAAACTACCTATTGGGTACAATGCGCACAGGTGGGAATGGTGGGTATACTTGAAGCCCAGACTTCTTCTCCACCATACAATGCAATAATGTAACCAAAAACTATTTGTATCCCCTAAAGCTATTGGAATAAAGGGTGCAAAAAAGAAAATTGAGGTACCCTAAAAATAGCTTGTGTCTGTCCTGACTTCAGTTGACAGATAGCATCTATTTAGTTTCACAAGTATGTAGTTCTGTGTACACATGAGCAATCTAGCAGTTGACAGTCTTTTAAAATTCCTGTACTGAATGAAACGCTAAAACAATTTGATTACTAAAATACTTGATAGTGGGGACCAGGCACGGTGGCTCATGTCTGTAATTCTCGCAACTTTGGAGGCCTAGGAGAAAGGATTGCTTGAGCACAAGAGTTCAAGACCAGCCTGGGCAGCATAGGGAGACCTTGTCTCCAAAAAATACAAAAATTGGCTGGGTGTGGGATACATACCTGTAGTCCTAGCTACTTGAGAGGCTGAGATGGAAGGATCACTTGAGCCCAGGAGGTTGTGGCTGTGGCAAACCATGATTGTGCCACTGCACTCCAGTCTGAGTG
Source organism: Tarsius wallacei (assembly GCA_963574415.1). NCBI lineage: Eukaryota > Metazoa > Chordata > Mammalia > Primates > Tarsiidae > Tarsius > Tarsius wallacei. The sequence continues at coordinate 12,453 of CAUYQG010067058.1, read as the reverse complement.
ACAGAATGGAACCCAACTAAAAAGCAAAAAGCTTAATAATGGAAATATGGCAATAATAAATTTTAAAAATAAAGTTTCAGATTTGTTCTTGTAACTCACAAGTTCATTCTATAATGATGATATTTGGTTTAGGCTAAATATTGATGTTACCCTAGGCCCTTTAGTATTTTGTCACTGTCATTTCTTTACTGCTATACACTGTTTTAGCACATACATTGCTTAGCTCACAACTGAACAAACTCCTTTCTTTCTTTCTTTCTTTCTTTCTTTCTTTCTTTCTTTCTTTCTTTCTTTCTTTCGAGTCAGGGTTCTCATTCTGTCACCCAGGCTGGAGTGCAGTGACACAATTAATCACAGCTCACCACAAATTTCAACTCCTGATCTCAAGCAATTCTCCTGCCTCAGCCGGCTGAGTAGCTTAGGATTACAGGCAGGCACCACCGTGTCCGGATATTTTTTTTTTATTTTTGTAGAGACAAGGTCTTACTATGTTACCCAGGCTGGTCTCAAACTCCTGGGCTTTCTCTCTTTTTTTCCTATTATTAACAAAGCTGCTCTGACTGTTCCTGTAAAGCCTGTGTATGTACATGTACAAGAATTTCTGGGGAGTGCTTCTCAGAGTTGAACCACTGGATCATAGGAGATGTGCATCTTTACTAGGTAATGCCAAAGTGTTTTCCAAAGTGGTAGCACTAATTTATACTCCAACCACAGTATCCGTATTTATTCTCTCCATGTAACTTCAAAGCAATCTTGTGATGATACTCAAGTTTACAGAAGGGAAGAACATAGGATTGTGTAAAGAAAATCATTGTGGGTGCCAGAGGACCTGCTCTTGGTTGTGCTACTAACTTGCTGTGGGACTTTAGAAAAGTTGCCTCATCTTTCTGGACTGCAATTTATCCACCTCTCAGATGAAGTGTTTGGACAAGGGAAACTTTGTGAACTTCCTTTCATCTCTGAGATTCCATCTCCAGTTTATAGTTGAGAATATGAAAACACAGAATCATGATTTGCTCTGGCTGGGCGTGGTGGCTCATGTCTGTAATCCTAGCACTTTAGGAGGCCAAGGTGAGAGAATTGCTTGAACCCAGGAGTTCAAGACCAGCCTGGGCAACATAAGCAGACTTCCTCTCTACAAAAAAAAAAAATGAAAAAATTAACCAGACATGGTGGTGCACGCCTGTAGTCCCAGCTACTCCGGAGGCTGAAGCAGAAGGATCACCTGAGCCCATGAAGTTAAGACGGCAGTGAACGGTGATCATGCCGCTGCACTCCAGCCTAGGTGATAGAGTAAGATCCTGACTCAAAAAAAATTAAAAGTAAAAAAAAAAAAAAAAAAACTAAAGGATTTGCTCTTCCCAAAGTCACATAACATACCAGCGGGGCTCGAGGTCCTCATACATAAAGGGAGGCTAGACTACATAATCTTGGCTAGCACTTCCTATTTTACGTTCTGGGCTGATAGTGTATGATATTAGAGCCAAGGTTAATCACCATGCATTAATTGATTTATTACTACAAACACTAACTAAGTACATACTATGTGCAGGGTCAGCATCATAGACACCAAGAAAATAACCGGATATGCCCCCTACCTCTCAGGAGCTGACGATGTAACAGAGGAGATAGATAGGTAAACCAGGGTCTAGCACACTGTAGTGAGATCAGTGCTGTGATGCAAATGTGTACACATCACTGTGGGAGGGAACACTTATTAAAGGAAATAATTCTTGGATGGCCCATTGAAGGACAGGTCACCTAAATGATGGAGCAAAGTCTCCAGAACTCTCCCCATACTCTTGATTATGACTGTCACCCCTCTGACATGTAAACTTCGTGAGGCCCCAGACTTGGACTTTGCCTGCCTTGTTCTCTGCATTTTCCCCAGCATCTAGCACAATGCCTGGTTCAGACAAGTCCCTCAATAAATAATTATGAAACAAATTAAGAATAATAGCACCTTCTGGGATTACATATGTGAGCCACCGCGCCTAACCTATTTCATTCTTAAGCAAGTATAAACACAAACTTTCCTTTTCTTACACAAGTGGGATCCTGGTCTATACACTCTTCTATAACCTACCTTCCTCACTTCCTGACGTATCGGGGCATACATCAGTGTCAATAGATATAGCTATGCTTCCTTATTTTTAAAGACTACAGAGTGTTTTACTGTATGCTTATGTGATAATTTATTTAACCAATTCCCTACTGATGAATGCCTACATTATTTCTGATTGTTCAGTTTTTTAATCAAACCAGAAGTAAACATTCTTGTACATACAAAAATAATAATAATAGCACCTTATCATTCTAAAACATTTTACACAAAAATGCAACCCTATACATTATTGTAATAGGTCTTATCAGGTCCTGCTGGTTGGAGAAATGCTCCCTCAAATGGCAAGCATGAAAAGAGATTGAAAGAACACTTGATAAAGTTATTGCTGTTATTTTAACTATATAAAATCTGATCTTCTTAGCAGAAAATGCTTCTTACATATGAGGAAAAATTAAATCTGAAATGGAAGAAAACTCTGAAATCCAGCATCCTTCTTCATTCCTGATTGTCAAAACAACTGTTGCCCATGAAATGTGTGAGGCACTCTCTTCTATACTACTGCCCTGCCTGTTTTGCCTGTATGTGTTCAAGAGATTAGAAAACAGACGCAGGACTAATTGCTATGAAAAAAATCAATGCTTGTCATTTTCTATTTTTATCATGACAATGAATGCTGGATTGTTGTATCTGGACACAAGAATGGGAATTATTCATGCAGAAGAAATCAGACATGAAACAAAGAGTAGCTCTGTATGAAGAGTGGGGTTGGACCTTTCTGAACTAGCTCAGAACCACTGCCTGAGATACCGCTTCAGTCTCCCATTCTTCCCTGATTTTCGAGCAAAGCTGAACTGCTGCCTTGGAGCTATATTTTAAACGATTGTTCCCTATCTTGGCAATGAACCCATCGGGGTCTCTGAGAATCTACAAAGGGATCGGCAAAGAGTGGAAGCAGAGAGCCTTTGGTGCTTCCCCAATCTAAATAGGGTCCTGTGGTTACTTTGTCTCTTAGTACCTGTGTTCTCTCACTATCACAATGAAGCTCCAGCTCACCCAGGGTTAGGTTCTAAAACCAGCATATGAAGTAAAAATAGCAGAGTCAAGATTACTATTAATAATCACTTAGATATCCCATAAAGTAGCATATAGGTCAGGTACAGTGACTCATGCCTATAATCCCAGCATTTGGGGAAGCCAAGGTGGGAGGATCACTCAAGACCAGGAGTTCAAGACCAGCCTGGGCAACATAGTGAGACTCCATCTTGACAAAAAAAATTTTTTTTTAATTGTCAGTCACGATGGCTCACTCCTGTAATCCCAGCACTTTGGGAGGCTGAGGCAGAAAGATCGCTTGAGCCCAGGAGTTCAAGACCAGCCTGGGCAACATAATGAAACCCCATCTCTACAAAAAAATTTTTTTAAATTAGCCAGGTATGGTGGCATGCACCTAAAGTCCAGCTACTCAGGAAGCTGAGGTGGGAGGATCACCTGAGCCCAGGAGGTTGAGACTGCAGTGAGGGCCATTATCACAAAATGCACTCCAGCCCAGGTGACACCCCACAAGTCAAAAACAAAAATAGCCAAGTAAGTGCCTGTCTTAAAAAAAAAAAAAAGTAGCATATAGGTGGTTTGTGAGTACTACGTTGTATATAAATGTATTGTGCACACAGAAATATACTCTATATAATAGGTTATATAGGCAAAATATAACTCAGTATTTTAATTACATGAAAAGGAGAATGTTCGAATGGAAATAACAGAAATGCTCTTATGCTATGACTCCATTTATTGGTGTAATTATTTAATGCTCATCGCTTTCACTAGTCTTTAATCTCCATAAAGGCGGGGAACATGTCCTATCTTGATGGTTTCTCTAGCTTGCCTCCATTGTGTTCAATAAATAGATGCCAACTAACTAACTTAAAGATGAGATGGGCAAGCAGAGAGTCAGGATACAAAATTCATTTCAGAACCAGGCTGTTCTGCCAACATAGCGACCTCAACGATGACAATGTGTCCTATGAGCTGTTGGGGCCTAGAGATCACCTGCTGACAAGCAACTCTCCAGCTAGCGGCTGTGCCACTCTGCTTCCTTCCTGCTGGCCTGGGAGATGGGACAAAAGGGAACCTGGGAGAGGTAGCACATGTATACTAAAGGCCAAATAATAATCGTTTAATGCCTGAGCCTGTGGGTTCGAGACCCTCCTGGGCAACTTGGCAAGACCTCATCTCTACAATAAATCAAAAGTTAGCCGGGCATGGTAGCGTGCGCCTGTAGTTCCAGCTACTTGGAAGGCTGAGGCAGAAGGATCGCCGAAGCCCAGCAGGTCGAGGCTGCGGTGGCCGGAAGCGTGCCACTGCACTCCAGTTTGGGTGACAGAGTGAGACTCCAACTCAAAATAATAATAATAATAATAATAATCGTTTAACTGCCTTAGCCCATAGTTTTATATTTTTAATTTAGCCCACAATTTTACATTTTACTTTGTGAATTTCTATATTTACTGTTTTTAAAGTAATCACTCCTCTTTTTTCCAGAGACAGGGTCTCACTCTGCCACCTAGGCTGGATTGCAGTGGTGCAATCACGGCTCACTGCAACCTCAAACTCCTAGGCTCAAGAGATCCTCTCACCTTAATCTCCCAAGTAGGTAAGACCACATGCATGGGCCACTGTGGCCAGCTAATTCTTTTTAACATTTTTATAAAGTCAAGATCTACCTATGTTGCCCAGACTGGTCTTGAACTCCTGGTCTCAAGCAATCCTCCCACTTCAGCCTCCTGAGTAGCTGAGATTACAAGCATGAATCACTAGACCCAGCTAGTAATCACTCTTATATGTGAATTTTATAATTAAACAATGAGGACCCTTTCAGTTTTCAGTTCGGGAGGAGGCAAAGTACAACTTTCTTTGGTCATCCTGAGTCCAGGTTCATCTGACACTAGCCACCTCCGCCATGCCGCCTAAACTTCAGGAGATCACCGGAGGTACACAAGTGGCTGTGGCAAAGTCTGTGCTACGTATGCCCTAACTCTCAAGATCAGCCCCAGTTCTGTCTCCAGAAAAGGTTGGTGGTGACATCACCAAGATAACTGGTGACTGGAAGGGTCTGAGGACTATGGTGAAACTGACCCTTCAGAATACACAGACCCAGAGGCCTGTGTATTCTTCCTCTGCTCTGATTATCAAAGCCCTCAAGGGACCACCAAGAGACAGAAAGAAAAAAAAAACATTCAACACAGAGGAAATATCATCTTTGTTAGTTTGTTTTGAGAGATAGGGTTTCGCTCTGTCACCCAGACTGGAGTGCAATGATGTGATCATAGCTCACTGCAGCCTTGACCTCCTGGCCTCAAGTCATCCTCCTGCCTCAGCCTCCCAAAGTGCTGGTATTACAGGTGTGACCCACCTTGCCGGGCCTGGAAATTTATTATTTGATGAGATTGTCAACATTACCTGACAGATGTGGCACTGATCTTTAGCCAGAGAACTCTTTGGAACCATTAAAGAGCTCCTGGGCACTGCCCAGTCTATGAGCTGCAATGTTGATGGCCACCACCCTCTTGACATCATAGATGACATCAACACTGGTGCAGTGAAATGCCCAGCTTGTTAAAAAGTACAAAGAAAAATATTCAATAAAGGATCATTTGATGAGCAAAAAGAAAAAGGAGGGAGTGCTGCTCAGGCCTTAATAAGACCTAGAAAAATTGCAGCATACTCTGCTCTCATCCTGTCAGTAAGGTTTCATTGTGCAGACAACCTCAGCTGGCGTCATGAACCACTAAGAAGCAAAATGAAAACACACAGGAGGGGCCAGTTATAGTGGCTCACACCTGTAATCCCAGGACTTTGGGAGGCCAAGGTGAGTGGATCACTTGAGGCCAGGAGTTCAAGACCAGCCTGGGCAATATAGTGAGACTTCATTTCCACACACAAAAAAATTGAAATAAAAAAATTTAGCTGGGCAAGGTAGCACATGCCTCTAGTCCCAGCTACTCAGGAGGCCGAGGTAGGAAGATTGCCTGAGCTCAGGAGGTAGGGGCTGCAGAGAGCCAAGATTGCACCACAGTACTCCATCCTGGGCCACAGAGCAAGACTCTGTCTCAAAAAAAAAAAAAAAAAAAAAAGGGTGGCCAGGTGCGGTGTCTCATGCCTGTAATACGAGCACTTTGGAAAGCTGAGGTGGGGATCGCTTAAGGCCAGGAGTTCAAGACCAATCTGGACAACATAGGGACACCACATCTCTACAAAAAATTAAACAAAAAAATTAGCTGGGTGTAGTGGCACATGCCTATAGTCCCAGTTACTTGGGGGTGGGGGGCTGAGGTGGAAAGATTGCCTGAGCCCAGGAGGCAGAGGCTGCGATGAGCCATGATCATGCCACTCCAGCCTGAGTGACAAAGTGAAACCCCCGACTCAATAAATAAATAAATAAATACACACAAATAAAATGTCTTAATGGACAAAAAAAAAGAGGGAGGGATGGGATTATGAATGAGTTTTATCTTTTTTTTATGTTTTCCTGTGCCTTTCAAAAGTATTCTACGTTATTACATATATTTTAAAATCAGAATAAAATTTTTAACATATTTTATGACATGATTTAACTCCCTTTTAAAAAATTTTTATTTCAATAGCTTTAGGGGTACAAGTGGTTTTTGGTTACATGGATGTGTTGCATAGTGGTGAAGAAGTCTGGGCTTCAAGAGTACCCATCATCCCCACTAGTGTACATTGTTCCTGACAGGTGATTTTTCACCCCTCACCCCATTCTACCCTCCCCTCATTTTAAGTGCTTTTAAGCTCTTTTGGATAACAAATCCTCGGTGTTACACAATTTAAGATTGTGATAAAGAAAAGATAAGAGACACCAAAAATTATACTAAATATTTTAATTGTGCAAGGATACTATTTGTTTGCTTCTAACTCAGTGGTATCCTTAATACACATTGGTCTCTTTCAATTAGTACCCTTTTTGAGATGAAATTGCAAATTGCATTCTCATCACAAGGCCATTCTTTTGACTTAAGTTTGTCTCGTACCTCACTCCCCACTTTGAAGTCAGTATCATTTCTAGAGTGTTATCGATAAAGGGGTTAGTAAGGGTCAGGGAAAAAGGAGAAAGAACAACCACACTGCTCAAGTTTCTACACATTCCAAGTGTGACTGCCACCTTCCTACCAAACACCCCTGAACTTGGAGCACTTTGACATTCTGCCATAAACCATTTTTTGCAGATCTAGTTGCTACTTGTATAATCCACACTCTCCACCTGCGTACCATAAATGCAATCTAGATGAGGAGTAATAAGGAACTAGCTGCTCCATAAAAGTGAAAGGTTGTGGTATCCTTGCAGCTTTCTGTCTCACCTCAGGTCAAGTACTGCTTGATACATATTCATCCTTTTATAGGTAAGGTTAATTTCTCTTACATGCCTCAAACCCCATTGAATTAGAGAATTTCTATACATGGGTCTTCCAAGGTTCAACTAGGTTCTGCCTCTGTAAATTAAGCTGGAAAAACACTATCCAGTGCTATATCAACTCACTCTCTAGTACAGACTATATTGCTTCATTTAAGATGAGATTAAAATTTTTTATTTATTTATTTTTGAAGTCAGGGTTTTGCTCTGTCACCCAGGCTGGAGTGCAGTGGCATAATCATGGCTTACTGCAGCCTCAACCTCCTGGGCTCAGTTGGTCGATCTCAGCCTCTCAAGTAGCTGGGACTATAGGCACACACAACACCTGGCTTATTTATTTATTATTTGTTTGTTTGTTTGTTTGTTTTTGTAGAGACAGAGTCTCACTATGTTGCCTATGCAGATCTCAAACTCCTGGGCTCAAGTGATCCTCCTACCATGGCCTCCCAAAGTGCTGGGATTACAGGTGTGAACCACCATGCCTGGCCAAGATGAAGCAATACTTTTTAAATTGGCATCATGATATCATTTGGCATGAAGGATATTGGCCCAAATAATAACACATAATCTAATGATACTTCTATTCATAGTTGGCATTGACAATTTTGGGGTTGCATCTATTCTAAGTTGATCACTCCTAAATCTCCATCTCCCTCTCCAGTTCAGAACAATCTCTTGAGTACTAGACCCATATCTCCAACTGCTGATTGGATATCTCTTTCACTTTTCTGCCCGGACACTTGAGACTCAACACACCCCAAACTGAACTCAACATCTCCTTCCCTGCTCCCCAAATCTGCTCCTCTTCCTGTGTCTATGATCTTAGAGGACCACACTGCCATTATCTTGGGGGCTTGAGTTTTGAACCTCAGCATGTCATCTTTGACTCACTTTTCTCATGCCTAATCAGTTGTCACATTCTATCAAGTCATGTCAATCTCCACTCCAGCATCTGTCTCATCTGTCTTCTCCCCATATCCACCACCCTATCCTCTAGTTCAGACCATATTTTCCCTGATTCTAGTCTCTCCCCTCTCAACTTCAATCCATATCTCACATTGCTGCCAAATAAACCTTCCAGAAGAACAGTGTAAGGATTTATATTTTCTTACCCCTAAACTTTCAGAGGCCCCCAATTCCTATGAATATTTTTTTCAAACTTGTTTTCCTTTTTTTTTTTGAGTCGGTGTCAGTCTCACTCTGTCACCCAGGCTGTAGTGCAGTGGCATGATCATGGCTCACTATAGCCTCAACTTTCTGGGCTCAGGTGATCCTCCCGCTTCAGCCTCCTGAGTAGCTGGGATTGCAGGTGTGTGTCAACACTCCCAGCTAATTTTTGTATTTTTTGTAGAGACAAAGTCTTGCTTTGTTGCCCATGCTGATCTTGAACTCCTGGACTCAAGGAATCCTCTCATCTCAGCCTCCCAAAATGTTAGGATTATAGGCATGAACCATCGCACCTGGCCTGTTTTTATTTTTGAAAAGCAAATGAATGCTATCTTAGACAAAAACTGAAAACAGAACCCCAATGTAAGAAACAGACAAAAATGATATTTTATTAAAAATCATCACATTTATGTATTATAAAATCAATCGGTGAGAAAAAATGAGACTTTTTTGATAAACACAAAAATCTAAAATCAAGGGTTAGGTAACCATATTCTTATATTAACATCCAATTTGTTACTGTCTTAGTTTTTTTTTATAAAATTGGATCTCGCTATGTTGCCTAGGCTGGAGTGCAGTGGCTATTTGCAGACGCTGCCATAGCTCATTTCAGTCTTGAACTTCTGGGCTTAAGCGGTCCTCCCTCACTCCTCAGCCTCCCAAGTAGCTGGGACTACAGGCGTGCTCCATGGTGCCCAGCTTATTTCTGTTTTTATTTTTGGTGGTACAGTACTGAGAATATTCTTAACTCACAGATGGGTAGTTTGCAAATATTATCGATTTTAACAATTAATCTTGTAAGATACTTTTTATTTGCACAAGAAGGTAGAACCGCTTCACTATAAATCCTGCCCCAAAATAAGAGGTAGCATAATTTAATGTTTCCAACATGTTAATTTTAATGTACTACATGTTCTAAAATGTAATTTATTACAGCTTTAAAACATATATTCCAACATGTTTTTATTTTTTATGTCATTATTTATTTATTTGTAGAGATGCGGTCTCACTATGTTGCCCAGGTTGGTCTCGATCTCCTGGCTCAAGCATCCCTCTTCTCAACCTTCCAAAGTGCTGGGATTACAGGTATGAGCCATGGTACCCAGCCTCAGCATGTTTTTATTTTTATTTATTTATTTTGAATAGGAGTCTCACTCTGTCACCCAGGCTGGAGGGCAGTGGCACGCTCCCGGCCACCATAGCCTCGACCTGCTGGGCTCAGGCAATCCTTCTGCCTCAGCTTTCCAAGTAGCTGGAACTACAGGCACACACCACCATGACCGGCTAGTTTTGTTATTTATTATTTATTGTAGAGATGGGGTCTCACCAAGTTGCCTAGGCTGATCGCGAACCCATGGGCTCAGACAATCCTCTCACCTCTGCCTCCCAAAGTGCTGGGATTATAGGCGTGAGCCACCACACCCGGCCTAGCATGTTTTTAAAGTAGAAATTTAAATCAAGTATATGTGGGCCCTCAAGCATTTGCATAAAATTTTAAAATTCATGAAACTTAGTTTGAAACCCTTGCCATAAAAGATCGTGCTTGATGATGTAGCCTTATTATATTTTCTGATCTTATTGTTTTCCATCGCCTTTCACACAGTTTTAAAAAGAAAGAACATTTATGTTCTCTCTAATTATTGGTGTGAGAATGCATATCGAAGAATAAAATAGAGAAAAATTACCCATAATCTCTCAATCCAAGAATTGCTACTATAGATGTTTTAGCGTAATTTCTTTTAGTCTTTTGTCTTTCACAGCAAGAGTGATAGGTTACAGATAATTGTGTCAACCACTTAAATAGAACTGTGCCAAGCACTTAGATATTATCTCCTTAAATACTCACAAACACCCTATTACGCAATTAATTTTATTATTTCCATTTTGCATTAAGGAAACAGAGGATAAAACAGGCTGAGTAACTTGCCCAAGGTCACATAAAACTGGGCTTCCAACCAACATCTGTCTGACTCCAGAGACTATGCACTCAACCACAACATTGCATGGCCTCTCTTTTCATGCCCACTTTCACCTGCTCTGACTCTGTCCTCTTTAATTTAGTATTCCCTGAAGACAGCTCCCTCAGCTCATGCTATTTCCTTCACTAGGATTGTCCTTTTCCCCATTTCTGCCTAGCTAAATCCTACTTCTCATTCCAGTGTCACCTACTCCTCAAAGTCTTCTCTAATCAACCATCAGCTCCCCCTTCTAGAACTCCCAGTAATACTGTACTTCTTCATCTACTCCCCGCTTCCTGTATCCATCTCCTCCCCTTCCCCAGTCTTCCACACTCTATCATAGACAGCAGGAGTTAACTATATTTGTCGGTGCTGAGTGACAAGTGGCCTGGCTCCAGTTCCCAGGCTTTGGACCTGGGGCTGAGTAGTTAGTTACTATAGGAGGCAGCTACTGTGATAGAGGGAGGTGACTTGGCCCTCGGACACTAAGTGAAAACTGAAGCTCCTGTGCACACAAGTCAAGAAAACTATTCCCTCTGTTATCTTGGCAAAGCGGTCTGCCACCCCTCCCCCAGGACTGCCTGTTGCTTTTTTAACTTCTTTTCCCCTCAAGGCTGCCTTTGACATTCCTTTGAAGAGGATTTCCTCTTGATAAGTCATTTACAATGTGGGATAATGCCAGCTTTGTGGTCTGCCCTGGGGTTCTGCAAGGGCAGCCTTGGTGCCTAAACACATTTTCTTTGCTTTATCCTGAAGTTTTTGTGGCCCCCTAAGGAGGACATTGTCATTGAAAAGCAACCTCCTGAATCCAAGATTATGAAACTTAGTTCCACAGGACTGTTTCTGAGCTCCACAAGTCATCCCTAGGGGTCTTTGAAAGCAAGTGCAGACATGTTTATCTAACCCACTTGGTTAAGGGTGAAAGCAAGGGATTGTCTGTACACGTGCCAATTTGAATGCAGTGGCCTCAAGTGACTGGGCCTGGAAGCCCATGAACCCTCTGGGTGCATGCCAGTTGTAGAAAGAGAGTTTGTTGATATATTTCTGATATACCACATCCTTCCTATATGGGTGTGGGAAAATGTGAATCGCCAGCCTGAATGTTCCCCTGAATTCAAGATTCATACGTCCAACTACTTACCAGACACTTTCACTTGAATATATGACAGACATCTGAAGTTTAACATAGCTAAATGGGTTCCTGATAGTCTCTCTGCCCCCAACTACTCTACACCCAGACGCAAACTCTACTCTTCCCTCAGTCTTCTCATCTCAGTGAACGGCAACTCCAACTTTTTGATTGATCACTCAGATCAAATACCTCATGTCTGCTAGGCATGGTGGCTCATGCCTGTAGTTCAGCACTTTGGGAGGCGGGAAGATTGCTTAAGTCCAGGAGTTCAAGACCAGTTTGGGCAATATAGTGAGACCCCTGTCCCTAAAAAATAATTTTAAAAATAGATGGGCCCTCACTATGATGCCCAGGCTGAACTTGAATTCTTGGACTCAAGAGATCCTCCCACCTCAGCATATGCAACTGCATCCATCTACACTAGGTATTTTCTAGCTGTATATTCCTCCAATTGGGCTGCTATGAGGTGACTCAGGCATCCCAGGGAATGTCACAGAATATATACATAGCACATCTTCCTAAGCAGTAATTTTATCCCAAAATTTGGGAGCAAATAATTTTTTATTAAGACAAGAAGGCCAGGCACAGTGGCTAACACCTATAATCCCAGCACTTTTGGAGGCCGAGGTGAGAGGATTGCCTGAGCCTACAGGTTTGATACCAGCCTGGGCAACTTGGTGAGAACTCATCTCTATAATAAATCAAG